>JASDQU010106064.1:154670-174682 GCA_032191745.1 Picea mariana
TAATAGAAATCGTGTATTACTGTATCTCTCTGTTTATGGTTGCATATCTGATATATTTCTGTTATATTATTGGATATACGCGATATCTCTGTACATTTCTTTATTATATCTCCGCTCTCATTTCGTGCCGAAAATAATCTGGATCACTCTACCATATTTAGGTTTTCATCCCTTTCCTCTCCATGTCCATTGGAGTTTGTTCCTTCAATGTCCAAATGGACATTCATCCCTTACTCTCATCTTGTTGACTATATTTTCCTCGTGTCTCTTCCATTCCTATGGACTCGGTACTTGATCTGATCTGATCTAGTTGTTGTTAGTTATGCAAAATGTGCAGCCATTAAAAATTATTAGTTTAACTAAATCAACAATCCACAAGAAATATGAACTATTTCGGCTCAATAATTATATCAGAATTATCTTTTTTGATTTCTTGGTGTTGTCACCATGACAATTCTCAGACACGACCCAAGTTTTGAGAACTTAGCAAGCACTATATCATTGCGCAGAGATACATCGGGCACAAGGTGGTTTGCTGAAACCACTTTTGCATAAGTTCAAATGTCACGTGCTTCAATATGTCAAATCCACCATTCGTGGGATGGATGACAGTTAGTCGGATCACTCTGTCTCATTCGCTCGTACATCACAACCGTTTGATTTAGGTGAACGCCGCCATATAACAAACTCAAAATGTTTAATCATTTGAATTGGATTAGCTGAGCATGGAAACCCATTGCACTTGTGCGCAAGTCTGTTAGGAATTCATGATTGAGGTTCTATAATTACCAACTCTTGGGTATGGAAGCATGATCTTATCCATCAGCGAGCAGTCTCCAAACTGGTTCGAACTTCTCATCTCTGCAAACGTATTTTGGTGTCCACAACACTGAGGTATATGGACCCAGTTAAATCCAATGAGACTGGTTATTTAGGCAACATGCTAAATTTTCTTGTGAGCATGAAGGGAATGGTAGTCGTGCAGATACTGACGACTAAATTTCACACAGTACCTGTTACTGATTCGAGATTGGAAATCAGGCTGAATCCAATCATGAGGGATCTGGTTATCAACAGACCAGTTGCTAAGAAGAAACAAAGCAAGCGACAGAAGAAAGAACCCATCGCTAGAGTGACTGAGAGTGTTGGAGAGAATCAACCGATCTGGTTAGATTCTTTAAAGGAGAAGCTAGCTAAACTGAAATGAGCCCTCAACACAATTGAATATATTTCAACGGTTTTTGGACAGATGATAGCAGAGGTAAGGAAGCTCCGGAGATGATAGACCTATTCTTGTACGGTCTCTTTGAATAGGGCCACTACTATTTTGAATCATCCCCTTTTTTAATTTTGGATTTTGAATTAATATATAAGCGCAGAAGTGGATTTTGTACTGCTTAAGACAAGATTTCACTGAGGATGTTACGAATCTTGTTTTCTTTAATATTATGTGTCTTCTTGTAACTTATATTTCACTTTCAACTGTTTGAATAAAACCCAGTTTTCATCTCATTCGCTTGACTCATTTTAAATAATAATTCAATGCAGTTGTGTATTCCTCTTTCTTTGAATACTATGTAAAATTTTCTAATTAAACTTAGGCTCGTCGTCTTAATTAGCTTTTCAGACGATTTTGCGCACATAAAAAATCAACCTGTGTACCTTTATTTATCGTGCAAACGAATTTATAAGGTAAATCATGTTTCTGTGCATCTGTATCTGCTATACATTTCCTCTTCATTGTGCCAATAACTTGCGCGCACTACTTTTGTGTTGCACGCCAATATCCTCTGCGCACTGTTTCTGTATCGCACTTGGATATTCCACATGCATTTCGCTCTATGCATTGCACCGTGCTAAAGTTCAATATGCCTTACCACGTACAATAATCTGTATGCCCCACTGAATACTCTGTCGCTACCGCACACAACTATCTGCGTGCACCCTTGTCTGCATTGTAGCGATACAACAGATACTCCTACCATGTGCGCACCAACTTCACTGTGCCTCACAATACTGCATGCACCACGTGCACCTTTACTATGTGTATGCACTCCACACAATGCTAAATTTAGCACGCACATCTCTACATATTATTCTTCCGTGTGGTGGCTCAATTTTCCATAAATGCAATACACTATATACCATACTGTAATCGATACCATACTGTAATCTCGTCTCCATTCGACTGGTTTGGCCCATTCAGGCTCAGTGTCAAAAACTGACGCTCTGATACCATATTGTAACACACCCCGTCCACCCACTGAACTGTGAATGTCACTTACTCAAACACTTAGCTTAGTTCTGACAACATAATGTAACACCCAATATTCAATTGAGGTATGCCACATAACTTTTTTTCTTTCTCTAAATACATATATACACACACATGCATACATACATACTGAACTGCATACAATTAAACATATACATACAATGCTCTAGCGGAAGTCTTCACATATAAAAGATAAACAAACAGTTGTGTTCTTTAAATATACGATTTTATATGATTTTCAGACTGATTTAACAGTGAACACAGACATGCAACGTATATAGGGTATATCCTTACACATACAGACAGTTATGCTCATACAAGCAATAAAACCCATAAAATAACACATAAATGACAATGCATCATGGAATTCAACACATAACCGATACTTATCTTGGTAAGAATGTCACCAACTGCGTGCAAACCATCCATGAACCTCCCAGCCTTAGACTACATTGTTCATCACTCTCAACAGTGAGTCACCCCCGAGCTGGGACTAGACTCCACCCGGGAAAGGGATTCCTAACTCGTCTAAAGGTTCACAGTCAACCAGAAAGACTCCCTCTCAGGTGTTCACTCAACCAAAGCCTACAACCTCTCCTTCCCCACATGCCTGTCCTACCCAAGGAAGTGTGCCCTTTCTCTGCTCAATAGTCCTTCAGCTACCCCACTTCCCTTCCAGTGCTTCAACAACACGCTGGACTGGAAGTCTCATAGCGCTGTAGCCGCAGTTTATCACCTTCAGGAAATCTATCCTCAACAATTCCCTCACTCAGAGAATTGCTCACGGGCCTGAAAACCCGCCTCTTCAATGCCGCTCCCAAGATGACAGGTACACCAACAGGAATGGATATCAATCTAGTCTGGGTACGGTGGTAGGAAGATACGAGGTAGCTCAAGGACTGACGGAATGTATCCTGGATACTGGTTCTCTGGTCAAAGGAAAATATGGTATCCTTCCCCTTTCCCAATGGATTTCCCCTTTCACAATGGTCGATTTTCCCAAAGGAACTAAGTCTCGACAATAAGTATGCATGTCTCCAACTTGACACTTGTCATGTTGGAAGCTACTCTGATACATTTATCCCCTACTTTAGGACTTAGGATAAATTAATTATCCATACTTTATGTTTTTAAGAAATATTAATATAATATTTCTTTTCCGCTTTAAGCTCTCTAGCTTACCCCTATTCTTAACTTTAGGCCCTTCCTTTCCCTATTTGGTGGAATCTAGTCCCCCTTCTCTTTCATCGTGGTCGGTCTGTGCGCAACGATGTATTTTTATACTAATCATGAGATATATACAAAATAGGCACTCTAGCTTTTAACATCTAGGCGCGTTGGCCTAATTCCAAGACATAAGCATTCTGGCTTTTAATACTGGCTCACCAGCCTATAATGCATATTATATACACAAAGGTTCGCTGACCTCAATATTATGCGGACTTTAGCTACTGCGCGCGGTATCCGTTGACCTCAAGGTTGCACGCTCTTTAGTTACTGTGCGCTGTATCCTCTGTTTTTAAGGTTGTGTGCACCTTAGTTACTGCGCGTGGTATTAAAAAATGTGCACATTACATCCCTTTACGGCACAGTATATGTGCCCACCATACCATGAAAGGTGTATTACAAAAACGATGTCTACACAACTCACTAGCTTAAATATACTTGGATTATATTTACATTTGGGTTCGGTCGAGGGATATTACATGGTGTATGCACCAACACTCATCTATGGATAACCGAGGGTTAAATTGTTGGGTTTGGAGATCTACCAAGATATCCTCATACCAAGGATCAAAAGTGTCAATGAAGAATAATGACTCACGAGGAAATGTATCATCAATCACAATTTCTTCACTAACTCTGGGAATTTCAAACATTAACTTCACAAAATCCAAAGACTTCTTAGATTTGATTAGTCACAAACTCTAGGTAAAACTCTTGTAATATGACGATCCATTTATAGTACTTGCCCCCAATGATCTGACGGGTAAAAATATGTTGCATTGGGTTGGAGTTTACAATAACTATATTCTTTCGTAGGAGTATGTAATTCATGAGTAATCAGACAACATGAAAAACTGCCAAGGCCAACTTTTTGACATGTGAATAATGCAATTTAGAGCCAATCAGACCCTTACTAAGATAATAGATCACATGCTCCTTTTGCAAATTGTTTTCTTGGACAAGCACCATACCAATGGTGGATCCAGATGCTATGAGATAGAGTAGAAAGTATCAATTGTAGTATGAAGGACTTAATAGTGGAGTTGACACCAAGGTTGTCTTCAATACTTCAAATGAACATTGTGCTTGGTCATTCCACACAAAAGGTACACCCTTTTTTAGAAGGCGCATGAATCCTTTTGTTATCTTAGCTTAATTAAATTTGAATGATCTATAAACTACCATGGATATTCCATTGGATAGTTTGTCAGAACAAATCTAACAAAATACTGAAATCTTTACTGTGAAGATTAATTTCCTTTAGATATTAGATCCCTTAATTACTGTTTTTTCTTCTTAAAATGCCTAAAATAGCTGAAATGCAAAAAATAGAGAACATAAATAAATACTCATACACCATCCACAAATAAACACAAGATATAACGTGGGAAATCCAATACGAGAGAAAACCCAACTAGAAGGTGAGACCACTCCACTCTCTTTTCTTCAAATGCAAGTACAAAGAAAGAGGCACTCTTGGTAGAGTTGCCTTTGACACTGTGGCCTATATGGATAATATAGAATCTCTCCTCCTCTATTATTCTCTCAAAATACCACTCCTAGGTGCTTTGCTCAACTATGGAACAAACACAATGCTAAAGAATGGAACCCCTTCTCGTCGTAGCGGCCTAGTATTTAACGTAGCTCAATAGCCATCTAGGGGTAGGGTTTTGATTGCCTCAACCCTCAATTATTGATAAGGTTTGGAACTTCTAGATTCTTCCTGAAATTCCACATGCAGCTAGCCCCATATGTTTGAGTAAGGGGGGGTTGACATGGCATCCACTTGTACCATTATGGTCAATAAGGTAGGTCAAATTGCGAGAGGCATAACTTTCACATAAGAGATTCAATTGAGGCATGATCTACACCATTAGAAAGATCCCAGAGTGTAGAACACCGTTAAGGGAGTGTGCTTAAGATGTAGAAACTAGAACCCCAAAAAATGTCATTTAATGCCTCAAAATGACTTTGGAAATATCCAGACCCCAATTTTCCAAACTGGGACCTAAATGGCCCTCCAAGATGATTCCTCCATTTTTTCCACTCAAGCATCGAGATAGATGACATAACATAATGATCTAATACATATCAATGAATATTTGCAAAACGTTTTCCTTCCCTTGAAAACTTTGAAGTTGTCTTATATTTTATGGAGGAGATACCAATCGCCTCAACCTTCAAAGGATCAACCATGATCCCATATTTGGACACAATGAAACCCAATAATATTCCAGAAACCACACAAAATATACAATTATGTGGGTTCAAATGAGTATTGTAGTATTGACATCGGGTGAAGATGACCCATAGGTGACTAGGATGATCTTCACGTCTCTTTGAGCAAGCAAGCAAATCATCTAACTATGCCTCAACAATGTGTTTGATGTCATGAAATTCATATGACATGGTTCGCTGGAAAGTGGCCGTAGTATTTTTAAGATCAAGTGGCAACTTCTGGTAAGAAAAAGTGCCCCAAGGAAAAATGAAGGAAATCTTGTGTTGATATTCTAGTTTGATATGGATTTGATTATAGCTATAAAAACCATCCATGAACGAAAATATCTCACTTTCGATGCACTCATTGATAATAATATCAATGAATGGGGTAGGAAAATTATCCTTTGGACAAGCCTTGTTCAAATCTCTATAATGGATGTAGACCTTGATTGTGCCCTATTTTTTAGTGATCGAAACAATATTAGATACCCATTCAGTCAAGGGAACCAAATATATAAATTCATCTCAAAGAAGATTTTCAACCTCCACCTTGATAGCAGTTGCTTTTCTTGGATTTACTGGTAGGAGTTTTTTTTGAATAGGGTTGGCTCCGTCATATATTCTAATATCATGCATGACAATCCAGGGATTGATGTCAGACATTTCTTCATATGTCCAAGTGAAAACGTCACAAAATTATTTGAACAAGGTAGTATAAATTTCAATTTCTCAAGCAGAACAACCTACACCTATCAGGATGTGTTCCACAACACCTGGTTTTACCAAAATGTCAATGGTTATGGTCTTCGAGATATTTTCCAAGTTCCCTTTTGAAAACACATCATGTGGCATAATGGGAGACCGGTACCACAAAACATAGTCGATAGAAACAAGGTTTTTCATGTCAACCTCCAGCCTTTCCAAATTTGGAGGAAATTATGTGCAATGATGCATATCCTCCCATGACCTATCAACTGAAGCCATGATCTCCATGATGGCATCATTTGAAGGTAGCTCAACATCTACGAAGTCATGTGAACTGGGAGGAGTGACAACCCATGTGGGAAAAGAGCACTGAACCGATTACACATCCCGTTGGATATTCTGATCAGTGTTAGTGGATGTTGACTAGATCACTTGATAGGAAATCTCGACAACACTAAGTAGCATACTAACTCCAAATGAGTCAACGTCATAAGGATTATGCATGACCCAAGGATTAGAAGGCCCTTGTGATTCAAAAGTTCCTATATAAATCATACGGATTAGAGTCGTGATTGGGGTAGTGAGTAGAGGGGGTAGTACCCATGAGCGATGAATCCTTAAACATCCCCATACCAACACTCTTGTAAGCACTCTAGGAAACACTAATAAACATAATGTTTGTACCACTATTAGTCCTGTATTTAGGTATGCAATATTCCAACTAATAGATAGTTACCACCTTCCATTGATGGGGAAAATGGAGAACCCTAAAGATCGAAGAGATAACGATTTTCATCGCATAAAGCCAAATATGCCCAAGCAACATATTGTAATATAATGGGGTTTCAACTACCTCAACTTCAATTGAGATAACCTTTCCACTTAACTCTGCAGGAAAGGTGGAAATGATTCCATGAGGCTTAAACGTGTGGCAGTCAAATTCCTTCAACATGGTGCTAGCCTGCATAAGCTCTAGGAACTGTTAGCTCTTCAACATGATATAGACATAATACAAGTGGATTCCCCTTCATCAACAAAAATTATAAAGATATTCATCCCAAATGAGGCTACTTGAATCTAAAAAACAATCTAGTGGGGGAGCCTAGGTTGAATTTGGTCCATGTCAAATATAATTAATATAGTATCCGAAGGGTCTACTCCACCTATAATAGATGACATTGCTCTCCACTGTATTGGGTAGCTTTTGAGGACTTCGAGGGCCAACATGGTACCAGGGATAAATCTTCCATAATACTGTAATTATGGGCAGCACATGCATTGGGATTATGCCTATATCTACGAAGCACACCATTTGGTGGGTGAAGCACAATGTCAAGTGATGGATTTTCTATCTGGAGAGGGCCACTAGGTTGATAAGTAGACACATGGTCCTTATTTGAAGAACCTTCTATGCTCCCTTGCAGAGGTGCAATATTTGTTGCAACCATTTCTTGCTGCTAAGGAGGGAATGTGTTTGCAAAATAACAAGTTGTCGGAAAACTCGTTACTCATAAAAATAACAATGAATCTCATCCATCCTAGGACACTAGTGAGTGAGATGGTCTCCACCACAAATATTACAGGGAAAATTAATCTTCTTCTTCTCCTTAGTGCCTCTAGTAGAAACGTTTTGGGTTTGCATAGTCCCTTTCTTAGTGAAAAGGTTTTTCTTTTTATCCTCATTCTTTCCTCTAGGTTGCTAAGGATTGTTTGATTGTGTGTACTAGACCAAATTCACCTCAGAGGTCTAAGTAGGGAGCATAGTAGTCTGGGTCATGGGAATAATAGATGGTTGACTTGCAGAGATAGATAATTGATTAATTAGACCAACCAACTGGACAGCATAAGCATTGGATACAAAACCAACCACTCCATCAACATGGGGTCCTAGGTTGGGTCTAACTAGATCTGTTGACGATCTCGAAGCATGAGGAATTATGTCATACAATGTGCCTGACTATGAATAAATCAAGTCTCAATGATGGGTGTACAAGATCACTTGCTCCTTAGTAACTGCCCTTGACATAGAGACATATTTGTCTATGGGAGGTAACAATGACTCGAGGAACTAATTTTCCAAAAGTTTATTCAGAATCTTAGCTCGATTGAGCATACACTTCCATCACCACTCATGAATATGATCAGAAATATGCATGGCATTGTTTTGACACAATGACATCAAAATATCTTTTCCAATCTGATACTGAATAAACAATTGGAAGTGTGTTAGGAAATCCATGGCTAAAGATGAAAAATCATGATATCTGGTACTTGGTAACTCAATATACCATTTGGTAGTGCTTCTTGTCAAGGTTCCCTGGAAAATCCTCAAACATATATTATCATCCAAGAAGGAGTTTGAGGAACATCATATGTGGTACATCATGACATGAGCAGAGGGGTCTTCTTTAGGTTTTCTATCAAATTTGGTAAATTTTGTGGGAATTGTTGGCCATGAAGTTTGGTGTTGGATGGGGTCATTCCTCAATTATGATAAATCAAGAAGATCTAATGTTTCCAGAAAAGGAAATGGTGTATTGGCAAATGGATTTAGGTTCAAAGAAGATGTGGCTTGTGACCCTGATGGACCTTGTTGTCCCCCCATATTACTGCCCTAAAAGGTACTAGGGCCCCCAGAGACATAAATGCTCCCAGGGATATTATTGGTCCCTGCATTAGGAAAGACATTAGGGGTAGGACCAAATCCAAGATTGGCATTCCAACCAAATGGGAAACCAACATTTGGTATTACCATGCCACCTATAGGGATACTCGAGGCAGAAGGAAATCTTCCCCCAACAATAAAACCAAGGCCTTACCCCCCACTGAAAATGAATCTAGATGTGGGCATTGGAATGGATGTATTGGGTAAACTAACACTAGGGAAACCCATGGAAGGAATATATGAAACTGGTGGCATTCCCCACATGGAGAATCTAGATGTACTAGGCATGGTGGTGGAAGAACCTATCCCATTAATTGATGGTAAGGAAGAAGTCAAAGAGACTCCTCTTGTAGCACTAGGTGATGAAGGAATAGGTCCTCTCATGCTAGAAGACACACTCATGCTTGACATTGGGTGAGAATGGATAAAGTAGGAAAAATGATAACCAAAAAGTCTATTCTACTAAATGAGTACAAGGTTGAAAGACCATATCAAAGGGAGGTTAAAATTTTGTGGAGGACTTTCGTCAACCACTTCAATTTCCATGTGAGCACTCCCCTCTGAATCTAATGAGTGGCTTTCTATGTCTACTAGGTTAGTGTTGTCAATTGTGGACAATACCCTCCACCTAGTGCATGGTGGATCTTCCTCAACAAGAGAAAGTCCATGCTATCTATACGACTGACAAAAAGGTTGGTTAGCCACGATGAAAGATTATGTTTTAACCAAGAAAAAAATCATCCTATGGTCAACTAGACACCAAAACCATTGAGCACACCCATACAAAATCCATGCTATCAATAGGAAATTTTTTGGACAAAGGGGGCCTTTTGAAAACCAACCCTTGTGGAATGTGAAGTCCCCAAGACCTGGCTAGTGAAGATGCGAGAGATGGTTATTGTAATTTGCATGTAGAAACCCCTACTGATCCAATTACCTTCATGAACATGGGCACCCTTCACGATAATTGAGAAAGGGATTCGACAGTTGTTGTAGGTACCACAAGTACTTCGCACCTGTATTCACTTGAGTGATGTCCTGGGAAAGGTCATTATGGATACCACTTCACAATCGACTACTAGGTGGAACAGTCACAGGTCAGGACATATGGGTAGGAATTTTCTAACTACAAATGCATACTAATTCATACTAAAGAAACACACTAAGAAACACACTTTTACCTAACGACACATTAGAACAAGYTGATCTTAACTAACTCCTAAGTGTCTAAATATCCTAACATCCACCCCTTAAGAAAAATTTGGGATAAGATTAAAGGATTTATAAATGCGAGATAATAGGAAAAGGAAGGAGGCATTAGAACCTATTCCACCTTAATGACAACTTCCTGAACTCCTAACATAGATTGAAGTTTGAAAAACTTCGCTTCTATAAGAGATTTTGTGAAAATGTCTGCAACTTGATCTTCTATAGGGAAGAAGAGCACTTCAACAACTTGATCATAAATGAGTTTTTTGATGAAGTGCATTTGTAGCTCAATGTGTTTGTTGCATTGATGCTGAACTGGATCTTTGGCAATCTTGATGGAACTTTGATTGTCGCACCAAAGGGTGGTCTGATGTTGTTGTTGGAATCTAAACTCTAAAAGGATCTATCAAATCCACAAGGCTTCTTGAATTACATTAATTGTTGCTCGGTACTCTACTTCTGCTGAAGAAAGAGAAATAGCATGTTGTTTCTTATAGGCCCAAGTGACAGGTCCTGAACCAAGGCTTAAAACATAACCCGCAGTAAAATTTCGATCATCAGGGTCGTTGACCCAATCCAAATTAGAAAAAGCAACCAATAAAGGATCCCCCCTTGAACTGTAATGTATCTTGAATTGAACTGTACCCAGAACATAAAAAAGTATCCTTTGAGCTACTTTTTGATGGCTTTAATGGGGTGTTTGCATATTTCGGGCAACAAGACCAAAAAAAAAGGAAATATTGGGACGAGTATGAGTCAAGTATAAGAGGCTACTAGCTAACTGACGGTACAAAGTGGCATCAATTTCAGGAGAAGTAAAGGTGGCAACAAGTTTGACTCTAGACTGGAAGGGAGAAGGGAATGGTTTAGAGTCTTCCATGTGAAAGTGGAGAAGAAGGTCACATGGATACTAAAATTGGGAAAGAAAAATTCCTTCCTTGGTTTGCAAAACTTGGAGGCCAAGGAAATAATGCAAAATAATGCAAATGGCCTAATTCTATCATTTCAAATTTCTTCTTAAGGTTGGTTTTCACATCGTTTAAAAGTTTTGGGTCACTAACAGTGAGGATAAGGTCATCAGAATAAAGAACAAGGATTATGAGATGGATTCCTACTTTCTTGGTATAGACATTTCGGTCAAAATGACATCTAGAAAATCTGGTGTCAAGAAGAAAGCTATCTATTTTGTCATACCAAGCTTAGGGAGCTTGCTTAATACCATAAAGAGATTTATTAAGGCGACAAACAAGGTTGGAGTCATTATGGACATAACCATGAGGTTGTTCCATGTAGATTTCTTCTTGCAAATCCTCATGCAAGAAGACAGATTTGACATCCATCTGATGGACCTCCCATTTATGTGAGGCTGCAAGGGCTAGAACAAGGAAGATGGAATTCATTTTGGCTAAAGGGGAAAAGGTTTCATTATAGTCAATTCCTTCAACTTGGGAAAATCCTTTTGCAACTAACTAAGACTTATGTCTTTAAACACTTCCATTTGATGCATACTTAGTTCTGTAGACCCATTTACAACTAATAAGTTTTCTTCCTTTCGGAAGAGGGACAAGATCCCGAGTATAGTTTTCCATTAATGAATGATACTCTTCATTAATTGTTGTATCCCAATATGGATGGCCGAAAGCTTCTGGAAATGTATTTGGATTATGACTCTCTGAAACTTGAGCCAAAATGGAAGAGGCTCATTGGAACTATGAACATGTCTGACGCTAATCTAAAGGATCACTGAAAATATCACCAACTGCTTCTCGTGTTGAATAGACCCATCTAGGAAGTGGTGGTGCTGGTGCAAGTTCAAGTTCAATGGACTCATTTGGAGGAAGGTGAGCAGGAGAAGGTGGATTTTTATCATCATTGTCATCATCTGAAGAAGAAGAAACCAGAATAGGAACATAAGAAGGCACAAACATCGAAGATGGATCACAGGCTAAAGAAGGCAGATACGACGAATTAGGATCGTAGGCCAAGATATTTTCATCAAATTTAACATCTCTTCTAATAATAATTTCACTACAAAGAGGTTGAAGAAGTTTGTAACCTTTGACATTTTCAGAATAACCAACAAATGTACACTTCTCACTTTTAGGCTACAACACTTTCCTTTTCTCATTAGGAATGTGAGCCCATGCTACACTACCAAATACACGAAAGTGACTTACATCTAGCTTAATTTTCTTCCATGCTTCTTCCGATGTTTTATTTTTTAGAGCCTTTGTGGGAGTGCGATTTACTATGTAATTTGCACAATTAATGGCTTCCACTCAATACTTTAGACTTAATCCATTAGAGTGGATCATACAATTAGCCATTTCTTTTAATGTACAATTCTTTCTCTCAACAACACCACTTTGTTGTGGTGTATATGGAACAATGTGTTTCATTTGGATGCCTTGTGCAGTGCAATAACTTGTAAAATTATTGTTCACATATTTGCCTCCATTATCTGTTCTTAAACTTTGAAGTTGATGTCCAAATTTCTTTTGTACCAGGGCCTTGTGGGCCAAAAACTTGTCAAAAACTTTGCTCTTAAGTTTTAAGAAGTAAACCCAAGTGCATCTGGAAAAGTCATCAATGAAAGCTAAGAAATAATTGCACCCAAAAAAACAAGGAGAAGAAAGTGGACCACACAAGTCACTGTGAACAATCTGCAAAGGGGCCGAGGCGTGTCAAGAGGCACATTTGTCAAAACCGTTATGATGATGTTTTTTGAGAACACAACTGAAACAAACACAATCTCTGCAATAAACAAGAGGAATACCAATAACCATCTGTTGATTACATAGTTGCTGCAATGAGAGATGGTTTAGATCACCAAACCTCTCATGCCAAAGTTTGCTCAAGTCATCGCTATGAGCAACAAAAACTGATGGAAAATATGATGACCCAAAGTTGTAAAATCTGATGGATATTTTTTTGAGATATTTCTGGATGGAAATATCTCAAAAAAATAGGTTGTTTAAAAAAAAACTTAGCACTTCAAACGAACTTCGGATGTGAAAATTATGCCCTTTTGAAAAAAGGCATAAATGGTAACGAAAGATCCACGTGGCAAGCGGAATTTGATTGATGTGGTGTTGCTCCTCCTAACTGTGCCTATAAACTCACTTTTAAATAAGTTACTTATGAAGTGACCCACTTTTATAGAATAAGAGAGAATCACTTTTACAATGAACTTACTTTGTAAATGAAAGTTGCATGGAAAATAACTTAAAAAAAAATATTAAAGTTATTTAATATTGATTCACTTTTATAACTTATGTGAAGTGCACTTTACAATGAATGAATGAACTTTTTCAAAAAAAGTAACAAAAAAGAGACTTGAACTCAAGATTTCTTACTTAATAAATAAACTTTTAACCAAGTGAACTAGTGCAAAACATATTCTGTTGTTTAGAATGAGGATTGTGGTTGTTGTTGTCGTTGTTGTGGAAGACGACCTTGGAAAGCGTGCTCACAAAAAAATATTTTCACACAAGATTTTTTTTTCTCTTCTTGACGACAACAAGGGTTGGATCTTGGTTAGCTTACCCGAAAAAATGAAAAATTTCCCTCTATTTCTAATTTACTAAGATCACACAGAGTGCACGAAAAAGAGCATACGCAGACAAGAAAACCATTTCCACTTTGTTTCGAGATCGCACAAAGCGCACAACAAAGAGCATACATAGACATGAAAACCATTTGTACTATGTTTCTGATTTGTTGAGATCGCACAAGGCGTGGGGAAAAGAGCATACGTAGATCGAAAAGAGTAGCAACTCGAAAATAAAAAATAGAAAACCAAAATAAAACCAAAATATTAACGCTGCCAAAATTTAAAAGGACATATTCAGGCTTTATACCTCCAGATCTGACTGAATGGTCGTATCTTGGAAAAACGCAAACCTTTTTGAGTGAAATGAAAGGCATTCCTAACTCAAACAAGCACTTTGAATGCAATGGAACAATCCTCTCAATCCATAAATGTATGAAAATGGAAGAAACCATAGATGCGACAACATGAATTCATGATCTCGATCTACGGCGAGAACGAGTCTTCAAATACGCTCGTATACCATGTTCGACAACATAGGTATTCCAATAGAGGATAAACACTTTCAATAATTTCTCAAACAACTAGATCAAAGATCAACACATCGATGTTTTGACATGGTAAAACCCTACGGGGAAACATTCACTGCCCCAACCAATGTGGCCACTTGGAGCAATTTATTAATGCAAGAGAAAAAATATGACATAGAGATTTACAAGAGAGTTTCTCACTATCGATCATCGAAAAATGACCCTCCATTAAGATCGAGGAAAATATGAACCATTGGATCACTCTATGTCGGGAACATATTGTGACCATCATATTTCTTAACTACAAATGCATACTAAAGAAACACACTAAGAAACACACTTTTACCTAATGACACATTAGACCAAGTTGATCTTAACTAACTCCTAAGCGTCTAAATATCTTAACACCAACATAATGACTCTCAAACTCTAGATCTCCCCATCTCCTTGCTTGGCCTCTTGTTATAGGAATTTAGAAGAGTTTGGAGATAGGATTCATGACATGTGAATTATGTGAATAAAAGTCATATATAGGCTTGATGTCGAGTGAACTAAACATTTATAAGTCATAGATAGGCTTGATGACATGCAAAATTAAGAAAATACAAGTCATGCACAATTTCCATGCTAAATTATGAGCTTTTCCCAACCTATTATGATATTTTTCTCTATTATGAGTTTTTTTCTCAAGTTTCATACTCAATTATCAGTTTTTTTCTCAAGTTCCATACTCAATTATGAGATTTTTCCAACTAACTATGAACTTTCTTCTCAACTATGAAATAATTATTATTTCATAATTATGAAGTTATGACAAAATAATTATTTCCTTGTGAAATAATTATGAGATTTTTACTCAATTATGTAATTTCATCCTCATAACATCTAATAACATCCCTTTAAGGCCTATGGTGGCAAATACAGGTATAACAATTGTGAAATATTTTGTATTCAAGTGATCACCAAAGAAGGCATTTTCTAAGTCATTTTCATCATGAAAATCTTGGTTTTGGCTATCACAAGTTTCATCCTCAAGTAACACCTCATCTTGCAAATTATGTCAAGGAAGCTCACTAAAGAAAGAATCCACAAACACAATATGAGGTTCCATTACAATTGTAGTACAAGGGCTAGGAATTCTATTGATTTGATTAACACCACCTTGAAAGAGGGTCTCATCAAAGGAAAAAATATCACACAACTCATGCTCAAAATATGGATTGTTGAAAAATGAATGATCAACACAAGAATCATGAGTAAAATCCTATCCATGATATGAACTAGATTTAGGATTTTCAATTGGATTCATGATTGTTTAGAGGCAGGAGGTTGGGGTTTTGAAATGATCATCTAAAAGAGAAAAAGTTTTAACAATTTCCTCCTATTGATGCTTACATTTATTAAGCAAGGAAAACCTCTTACCCTCCAAGAATGCATCACATGTATCATGATCATGATGTTTATCATTGAAACCACACCATGGGAGAGTTAATGAAGGGTTGAAATTAGGTATTAAATTCTTGAATCTTTACTTAAAGAGATTGGAAAATTCTTCCTAGCCCAGGATAGACTGATTAGGAAGGGAATTGAACCATTTGGCATCTTCCTCTTGAAGTGTGTGAGGAAAGATATGAATCATAATAGATAGGTTAGAGATTTACTTCAAAAAACAATAGTCCATGAAGGTTTTCATGTGCTCATTTGGATATTCATGAGAAAATCCCCCAAATTGAAAAAGTTCATCCACCAAACACCAGAATCCTGGACTGTAACATAAAAAATTTATAGTGTCACAAGGTACTACAGATGACCACCAAACATCTATCATGACTATCAATAGTAGAATGATCGCATGAGGTAAAGCTCATGGTTACGATAGAATTATATTTAGGGACAAAAAGTTCTGATTCTTTAGGATAGTTAGGAATTTTTTTAAAGAAACTAAGGATCTCAATTCCCCAATATGGTCACTATTTATGTTGATGCTCAAAATGGAATTTGAGCACACCACTCGGTAATGCCCTCATGGGGATTGTTACGAGGAAAATCTCTCTATGGCTAGGGTGAACCAAAACAGGCAGGAGTGACAGTAGAAATCGACTCAATTCCAACATATGCTATATAAACTAATGTGCAAAGGAGGTAAGAAAGAGGACTACCTTGTCCAAACGTTTGATGATGTCCACTGTTGAGCACCTCGAACCAAAACTTTATACCTACAACAAGTTCTCAACAAACAAGCAAAGCAAGCATATAGTGATAATATAACATGTTAGCACATTAGATAGCATAATCCATTAATATTCAAAACAAACATGCCCATGGATCATAATACATATATTTTCAAGATATCAATTGGACGGGAAAGGAGTATTTCTATTAATAAATGATCAACATAAGTGAAAATATTACAGACTTTCGTATCGACACGGTTCAAAATCGAGAAGCCAAGTTCCTTCCAACTAGGCCTCCACCACTTCAATCCTCCACAAAAGGCAAGCTTATATAAGGGAGACAAAGAGGTTCTTCGTCAATAAGGGAAGAGCTTGGGGAATGAACACTGTGTTCAGACTTAAAGGACAAAGGAATGCAGACTCAATAATGAAGTAATAATTTCTCCAGAGTAACTTTGCTCTCAAAGTTGAATTCTATCTCCCTTTCCATAGCTTGGAATTGGCTTATTTATAGCCTTCAAAATGCAACTGAAGGGCCGAGTCAAAATGTTTTCAGTATATGGAAGGCCGAGGATCAGATATCTTCTATCGTGACATGAAAACCCGACATTTATTTTTGATTTTATGGCACAAATCTTTATGTACGTGGGCTGTAGTGGAGAAACCAGTGTATACAAATGTTGTATAACTTGCAAGGTGCATACAAGTAGACAAATATATATTTTTGTCTTTGGATTCATTAATCAGGGAAAGTAAGTCTGCATAGGGAAATGGAGTAAGGCCCTCTCTTCAAGATTGCATAGGGTGAGGCAAATCTTGTTCTAATAGATTCCCCCTAATGTGTGAGGCCAGAGGAGTATCTGTGATGGCCGAAATAAATTATAAATAACCCAGAAGTGGAGTGGTAGAGAACCAGTTGGATGAACTCAATTGCTCATTACATTATGTACTGACTTTGCATACATGGCTGCCAAGAATACACTGTAGATCCATGTGAAAAATATACCAAACCAGTGTCCATGGCCATAAAATAGGCAAATACAAATGTAGTTACATGCCAATAGCTGTCATAGTCATGAAAAAGGCCTAGTAAAACCAATATCAAAACCAATCTGAAGATATCTGTATGCCATGGAGTACAATCTGATCTCCCATGATCACTGAAGTCATATAGGTACTGGTCCAATGAAATGGAAGCAACATCTCAGGAAATTTGCAGCCACATAATGATGTCTTCAAGTCTTCGACACAATCCGCCAAAGGTGCAAGTCTACATTATGTGAACAAAGGAGTTGAGGTTGAACATAATGAGACATCATTTGATTACCGGTCATTGATGTATACCGTTAACAAACGTGAGACAAACTACCGATAATGAAAGTAGGTATCAAGGCACTGAGTACATTCTTACAAGTGTGAATAGAGTAGCCAGTGTCGAACACCTGAAGAATCCATCGATTAGGAGACATTGATGTATTCCCAACTGTCAATGATGAGAGAGCCTGCCACTAATGAATGCAAACCTCAAGGTACTCATAAGACTCTAGATCTCATTTCCAGATAATGGGCTAATGTCGATGGAAAGAGACCCACTGAAAGGAGAGCATTAAGGCATCTCTCATCAGTCAACATGAGGTACAAAGTAGGAGCTTCATGATTTGGTGGGAATCGGACGAAGAACAAGTTCACGAACCAATGACCCTGAGCATCTTTCGCATGTGCCAAGTGCAAGCGGTACACGAAAAATACCCTGTGAATAGCAACTAATGATGAAAATTGTCGAAAAAGGCAAGGAGACCACCGATAAGGCTAATGGAATCCAAGGCACTGCACGAATCCTAATGTGTGAATAGATGTTTTGCCGTCAAACAGAAGGGAAACCACCTAGTCAACGACCAATGATGAAATGTCGACTGCTGGGTTCAAGGTTACCTACCAATGATGAAAGTAAGACCAGGGTGCATGATAGGACTAAAGTATCATGTGATTCTGAGACAAAATGAGGGTATGGCCGACATGCAAAGGAAAGAGTTATGAGGAGTGGCTGACACAGGTTGATAGACTTCCTTTGAACAAGAGCATGAGACATATGGTGAACTCTGGCAACATAGACCCAAAGATAAAACCATGAGATGCAGGAGGCATCAATGAAGTTCTTTGTAGGGACTGGAAGAGTAACTAGTCGGTAGAGAAGGCTCTGTAACGAGTTCAACTTCCTAAGGTCATGCTAATCCCAAAATTATGAGGAATGGACTCAAATAACTTTGTGATCTATTCAAAGGCGACATGAATGCTTCCAAATATAATATAGTACTCCCTTCCCACCCGTCTTTTTTTGTTTTTTCATAACAAACGAATGCTATGATACAGAGGAGGAAATGAGTGTCACAAGTAAGCAAAACTAGTTCCAGCAGTGGAACGTACCTATGCTCAATGCAGGGAAGTGCATGCAGGAGATGGACACTCTGGGGATGTTCCCTCCTAGGTATAGGGTATCAAATTGCGAAGGATATAAACAAGGCTCTACTTGGTTGAGGATGCAAAACTGCTGATGCAAACGGTTTATAACACAAAGAGAGAACTGACTATAGGCTTAATACTGCAAGAAGGGGCATGAGATGCAATCACAACTTAACGCCAAAAATTGTCCTTTTTTCATGTCTTTTAGTATACTTGGTGTGAAAAAAGGGGAAACTTGTGCCAAGTAGATGTCTTTTCAAATCTAATTTACGAGTGTGAAAATGACAAGTTCACTCGACGATCTTTTCTATTTTTGGTAATGAGTCGGAAAAGAGCTTAACTAAGATTCATGACCTTTCAAATCCAATTTAACAAGTGTGAAAGGGAAAAATCACTCGACGATCTTTTCGCTTTTTGAACGAGTTGGAAAAGAGCTTAACTCAGACTCGTTAGGGAGATTCTAGGCGGCAAGTAATTGGGGAGGCCAAGGCTCCCGTGCAGACCTTATGTGGAATGTCAGTATCTTACGAAGAACCAACACAAGCTTGGGAACACCCAAAGCTCTCCAAGTCGAGGAGGACAAAGTGATAACGGAGGTTGTCATCTCCGTGATATATCAGATAATGTCTCTTCCTAGAAAAGACATAGGCGAAGGCATTGGATACCCCACAAGACCATCCCAATCAAAGGGAACCTCGTCAAAACTTGGAGGGAGAGAACTTGGGAAGAGTAAAACTCTCTCTTGTTCAGAAGGTGAAGTACTAGAAATGCTAAGGACATGGCATAGAAGGTATATAACCAAAACCAGAAGAGTGGGATCGACTAAAAATTGCATTAGCGCGATCGCTTCCTTAGACTTGTCACTCTCCAAGAGAAGAGTGGGGTCGATCGAAGATTGCATTGATACAACCACTTCCTCAACCATTGGTTGAATAGGATGCGAGACAACAAGGTCAAGAGGTACATCACCCCCCAAAACAGGAGTGTTGTCGGTCGA
>JASDQU010106065.1:26331-37207 GCA_032191745.1 Picea mariana
TCACTGTTGTACTTAAGCCATCATCACTACTGTACTTGCCATCAATGACAAGTCTATGCTGCCTGTAAAACATGCCAACAATCCTTTGTACATTCTTCCTGCACCCATGCCATCTTCATTGCTGTACTTGCCATCAATGACAAGCATATGCTACCTGTTAAACATTTCCAACAAAGAGTTGAAGCCTTTTAGGGAAATTCCCTTATTAGTCACTTGGGGAATATGGTTGACCCACAAGTTCAGTTTATTTGAAGATAAATCAATCGCATATTTTCAAATCTTTACCCAAATTCTGGCTATGCTATCAGTTTACAAACCTAATGTGAGTATAAAGGAGCAGAGGGTTGTGGGAGCACTTTCAATGGATAGGTCTTATGCTTGGAGTTTCTTTGATGGAGCGTGTCAAGGACCAGGGAAGACATGCAGTTTGGGTTTTGTCTTATTTCTATCAGAGTCTCATTTTTTCACGACAAAGGCTAATCTTGGAAAAGGAACAAATAATGTTGGGGAATTCAAGGCTTTACTTTTCCTTATGAAATCAACGCTTAACAAAGGGATTGTGAGGATTCAGATTTTTGGGGATTTGTCTCTCAATATAAATTGGATGTAGGAGTAGCTTCAAGTCCATAGTACTAGTTTATCCCCCATGGCTAAGCACTTGAAGGAAATTCCAATGTAGTTTCAGGAGGCTTCTTTCAAGCATGTTTATAGGGAGCTCAATGTTCAGGTTGATACCCTTTATAAAGATGGTTTACAGTTGATGGAAAATCAGATCATTGAAGAAGAGTACCGAGAGGGGATTTTAGTCTCCCCCAAGTCCGCTAACGTTTTTGAGTTTTAATTTTTATTTTTCTATGGGTGGGTTTCAATGTAATTTTTTGACGGGCTTTGAATTGGTTACTTGATAGGTGTTTTGAAGAAATGTGATGTAAGTCCTTTGGACATGTCTATATCAGGATTAACTTTCTAATGAATAGTGGGTAGAACTATGGGAGTTCAATGATATGTACTGACAATATCACAAAATTTGCAATTGTGCATCATGCACCATGTGGAATGCATTTTTAATTCTCCTTAAATGAAAAATATGTTTTAGGTAAGAGTCATTGTGTCATTAACTTAAACATTGTGTATAATACTTTGGTCTTGTTTTGTGGCTTCTCTTCATAACTTGAACTCTTACTTAATATAATTAATAAGAGTCGTTGTATCATTAACTTAAACATTGTGTTTGGATGATCCAAATGTAAACTCCTCCCATTTAATCACTATTAATGTATGTAAATGTAAATTGAAGTGCATTCAAAATATTGCAACAATGTGAATCTTTTTTTTTAGTAGAAGCAGTTATATTTGTATTAGAAAAATGTTGCAACTGCACGGTACTATCCAACAAATTTGATTGGAGTATATATAGAGTTTGGATATGACATTCTAATGCTACATGATGTTCCTTCAAAAAAAAAAAAAATGAAATATGTTGCATGTATACACTCACACACAAAAAAACTAGCAACAAATAAACTTTAAAAAAATATTACAATATTGGATGAGGCCAAATTGTGTATAAGATTCTTCCTATTGAATTTCATTGGTTGCGGAATTTTGGTCCGTGCTCACCATCTCCACATCCCTCAGTTGTTGCTAGACAATTTCATCCTCTTTATCCCCTATTGACCCAATGGACAGTCTGGGCATTGAGTGGGTTGTAGAGTTAATGCTAACCAATGTAGCAATTGTTTGCTTTAGGGTTACACATTCAACCCGTAAATCTACAATTTGTTGATTCTATAGGTGAAGGGTCTCCATTAACAAAGTAATTTCATCATCCCTACTAGCTTCCTAAGACTACATTTTGTTTGGAATGAGGCAATTGAGGACTTATTACCAACAATATAGACCTCATGTCTTCTTAACACATGTTGAATTTCTAAGGTCTCACACAAAGAGCATGAACAACATGCCCATGATCCATTGGGAGCTCCCAACATAAACCCAAAGACAACCCCAATTTACCCCAAACCACACATAGTCTAGAAAATATAATTACATTGTTTAGTGAAACAACATGACCAATAGATGAGAGAGGATCACTTACCTCTAACATAGACCACCAATGTTGAGCTGAAGAGTGAGCAACCCCATGCCCTTGAATTTCCTTAACTAATAGCCTACAAAAGGAAACACAACCATGATAGGCACAATAGACACCAAGCCAAAGAGGGCCACAATATCCACTAAAGCCATTCAAACTAAGAACATAATAATACCAACACTAGGACAAAGCAAAAGGAACATCACAGAGATGGAAAGAATAAACTAAGGGGGCATAGAGGGCATAAAGACTACAACCACATAGAGAGCCACCGAAACCTCACTCACCTCCACCACCAGAAGAATAGTCCATGGCCAAATTCGTATGAAAATAATAGATTGGGGGGCTGCCAAGGGAACATAGGGAACAACCATAAAGAGGGCCAGGAAAACCACACCAACCATCAACGCAAGAAGAGCCACAATATCCACTAATGTCGCTTAATTAAGAGAATCCACACTAGATTGGAGCACTTCTCCGATCCATGGCTAATTCCAAAGCTTTGATTCCATTCAAACCAGAGACAAAATCTCTAAGAGCCAGTGAAACCCCATAACCAGAATTCCATAGGAGTGGTTTGAAGAGCAACTCAAAACCTTGATTTGAAACTAATTTCACTTGAATGAAGAAACATAGACCCACAATTAACATAAACTCCTCACATGTCTTAGCCATAATCCCACATGTATCAAAATCATGAGTTGAAGTTGTTTAATGGCTCACGCTAGCATTGAAGGTGGAAAGTGGGAGAGGACTACACTGTATGCGCATCCCAACCACTTGCCTTGAAATACATCCACCCCAAATGCAATTGAATGCCAAGTGTTCATGATGTTGTGTATAATCACTAACTTTAATTCCATGAGATTAGAGGATAGGGTCATAAATTTTCCTATATTTTAACCTAAGGTTAGCCCTAGATAGATTGGTTGCTCTATTGGCCATTGAGGCAATTTGCCACTTGAGAGCTCTGAGAACATGGTATAATTCAATGCTTTCAAATCTAGATATTTCTTGTTTGATTCAGGTGATTGTCATGACTAGGGATCCATTACTCGAGCTAGAGACTTTAAGCATTAATTTAATGACCAATGTTGGATCCCCAATAACAATTAATTTCTTGCATTCCCTCTCATCGATAATCCTAAAACCTTGACACAAGACAAGAGCCTCTACTAGGTTGTTTGACACTCTACCCAGACTCCATTCAAAATTGTTCTCCACATTTCCTTCAGAATCAGGAATGAACCCCCCCGCACATGCCACCCCTTGTGAATATTTTGTTGATTGACAAGAATGAATGTCAACTTTCAATAATGCTTCAATCATCTTTAAAAAAAAAACATATTGTAGAATTCACGTAAAATTTGTAATTTCAAAAAAGATCCTTTTGTTATACGATTCACTTGTTACTTCAATTTCTTACAAAACATTCATTTTTCGAAGCTTTAAAAGGTTCTTTATTGAGTTTCATAAAGACAAAATTTTCATAAGAAAGTTCTTCCATTGATGAAACTCAAGCTATGAAAAATGACCAAAATCTCCAAAAAACAAAGTTCCTCCATGAATATAATTCTAAGTGGAAGTGAGTCTCTCATCAAATTTTCTATTAAATTTAAATTTAAAAAAATCACCAAAAATACAAACTATTAGAGTGTCTCTTACTCTACATATTTTTGTTTGTTGGTAAGCTATTTTTTATTAATAACAAAAATGTATAGGAAATCAAGGCCCAAGAGGGCAGCCTTAACAAATCACAGTCCCAAAATTAATAACTAGAGAGCTCGTTGGCCTGCCTAGAGGGAAACCGGGCCAACATATTAAACTATGATAAAAAARCCAATTGAAGAAGTCCCTCTAGCTAACYTGAGTCTGAGTATCTAGTTTWGTATTATAAAAAAAAATGAAATTACTATTAAACATAGAGTTAGAAGTAGCAGAACCTGTAATCATCTTCAAGTTGGTGGCGTGGGAGGATCAATCTGCAAGAAGCTATCTCCAAGAGAYACCAGAGAGTGCGTCAAAGAAGTAGAGGAAGTGCAATCTTGGATCACCTGGAAATTGCCTCCTTGCTTCTTGACCAACCAAGAAACCATGGTAAGTAAGATATTATTATGTCTTTCSAGAGCTTCCATYCTRAGCTTGAGCTTTTGAAATTTTGGTTTTTTGGCCAGCATTTCCCGAGCCACAAAATTTTTTGTATCCCAATATAGCTCCACAATTTTGAATTTTTTTGTGTCCCTTGCAATACTTGAACCCAGATCAAGCTTTCCTGTAAAGCTCGATCCTCATGATAGGCCTCGATGACCTTCACATCTTCCTCAATGGTCTGCATGAAAACATGTGATTGAGGGTCTATGATAATAGCGTATGCAAAAACAACGGCTTCGGCCTCCAAGGCCGCTTTGGTGGAGTGCTTGGTTATGTCTCTGACTTCAACACTCAAGCCCAAGATATTAAATGAGTTGCATTCATCTACTATTGCAGGCCACTCAGGATTCCAAAATACATATGCTCCTTCTCGCCGTTCGTTTTTCTAGGAAGGATTGAAGAATAAAATCCTTACCTTTGTCACTGAATTTGATATTTTCCAACGCAATAAAGGTGAAACTGTCAAGACCCCATGAGCTCTACAATCGTTACCCATTCTAGCTTCTATTTGGATTGACATCTCCATGGAATTTATCATGGGCCTTCCAAAAGCAAGCAACAAGTCAATCATCATGGTTTTGGTTGAACACCTCTCAAAGTATGCACATTTTTGTGCCTTACCACACCTTTTATGCCCACTATGGTAGATAAATTTTTCATTGATCAGATTTTCAAACTACACGGCATGCCAACATCCATTGTGTATGATCGTGACCCGACTTTCACCAACACATTTGGCAAGAATTGTTTAAATTATAGGGCACACAATTGAACATGAGCACAACATACCACCCCTAGACATATGGTCAAACATAAGTTGTCAATAAATTTTTGGAAACCTACTTCTATTGTTTTACCTAGGACAAACAAAATCAATGGGTGCATGGTTACCATTGGAAGAATGGTGGTACAAAAGTCCCTTTCATACAAAAATCAAAATGACACCAAATGAAATAGTGTATGGCCAACAACCACCTACGGTAACTTCAAATCTTCCAGGAACATCAAAGGTCCATGTTATTGATAATTTGTTGCAAGGTAGAGCAATTACCCTCACAGATTATGAAGGATAACCTCCATATGACCCAAAATCGTATGAAGCAACAGGCTAACCAACAACGTTCTGAATGGGTTTTCCAAGAAGGTGATCAGATGTTTCTTGGACTCCAACCTTATGAGCAAAACTCACTCAAAGCCCATGGTCACCACCAATTGGCACCCAAATTTTATGGCCCCTATCAAATTATCAAATGTATTGGTCCAGTTACCTACAAACTGACACTTCCATGTACCTTCAAAATACATATGGTGTTCCATGTTTCTTGTTTGAAGAAAGTGGTGGGTCATAATTGCAGGGTCCAAACCATCCTTCCTGAATTGTATGAAGAAGACTCCATTTGGATGCAACCAGAATCCATCATCAACATGCACGAGCATCACTTGCGTGGTTGAACTATCAAATAACTTTTAATCAAGTGGAAGGACATGTCTCTAGAGGATGCAACTTGGGAACCAACGACCATAATACAACAGTTTCCCCATCTTCAGCCTTCAGGCCAAGACTGCTTTGGAAAGAGGAGGGCATGTTAGGATCCGACCCTAACCCCTCTTAGTTGTTCATTAGTAAGCATGATATGTTTTCCATGTAATAAGGGCCGACATTAGTTAATAATTCCTATTAAATAAATGAGAAAAATTCAATGTAAGAAGACCTAATAGAAGCTTATGCTTCTAGAAATATCTTCCTTTGGAATGTTCTTTATAAGATAGAATTAGTATAAATAAGAGTAGGAGGTATGAAAAAGGGGGTCTTGAGAAAGTATTATAATAGAGCTCTACAGTAGTGGAGGTTTCCCCCTCGAAGAGGCAAGTGAACATTGTTTTCTTGAAATAAAGGTATTGTTTCTGGTATTGCTCTCTCAATATTTTGTTGTTCCCTTGATAATTGCTAAAAATTCATGTTTATGCATAATATATTACATCTGGTACCTTACAGAATGCACTATATATGGAAATAAATGTAATAAAATGATTTTTCTTTTGTTTTCTTTAAAATATTATAATTAGTAAACCAAAAATTAAACGAAACTAAAAATAAAAGAAATAATTTACAATGAAATCTGTTTAAAGAAAAGAGACATATTAACATTATTTTGGTATTTCTGTGTTTCTTGAATATTATATCAAAGAAAGTGAAAATTAATAAAACCATAAAAGTGAATGAAATAATTCCATAGTCGAATGTTTTTATATCTTTTATTTAATATAACCCCATACATTATGTTAGATTCTTTGATGCTTTTGAATCCCTGCAAGAATTTGGTACAACGTTGTCTCTAACTGTTCTAGATGGAATTCAGCATCATACATAGAATAGCTAAGTTAAAAAGGAAGATGAAGAAAGACTAGGTTGGACATTGAATGAATCAAAGACAATGATGCAAAAGTCTTGTATCTACATATAAAAAAAACTTATTAATATTGATATGACTCAGAATTTTATACAAAAAAAAACTATCGCAAATAAAAAAATTACCTATGAACACCATTAAAACTCAGACTCACTTCGTTCTTGATGCAACTTTGCAAAACACCCTTGCTATCAACATCTCATCAAATCCCTAAGGAAATGAATGGAGCATAAATGATGAAAAAAAGATAAACCTCACAAAACTACTTGCATACTTCTCATAAAAAAATTTCTCACCGTCTCCATTTTTCCCATTTAATAAAATAAAATAAAATAAAAAATTCGTTGGAAATTTTTTCTCTTATCTACGTGTCAAGTTCATGCAACCTACAATCTGATGAAGAATCTACTCCAGTTTTTTAATTAATATTTAGTTTGGGTCGTCTTGGTCTCAACAGAAACAATAATATAGATTCCACAACTATGTACCCTGATATGCCGAGCATGCTTCTCCGTAGTTCTGTTGATTTCTTGGGACAACCTTCACAAGTAACATAAATAATTTGGGTCATTGCATACATAATATACCTTTAACTATATTAAAATTATTTTCTTTAAAAGAATACATGATCTGTGTGTGTTACAGTTATCATCAATGATTGAAGGTGGATTATGAATGGTTACGTGGACTAGACAAATTTTGGGGTAAAGAAAACATGTTATTCTCTCATAACTATGAGGCACTGTCACCACACTTGTAGTATTATTTTGTATTTGAAGAAAGCCCCTGTGGACACAACCAAATTCCACAACCAAAAATCTTGTTTTAGGTATAGCATAGAATAATTTGCAAGTCTTAACCCCAAAGACATAATTTGATTTTAATGAGATAATGACATAATTAGAGTATTTGAAATGGAATATTGATTTTAATGAGATAATGACATAATTAGAGTATTTGAAATGGAGGCATAATACAACAAAGTGTGATGTATAAGGGTCCAAACATAATATGACAATGYATAAAATATAACTGCATTAAGCATGTGAGGAATGGGAAAATRGCTATATTTAGTGATAGGTTTACAATTCATGGCCATTCTTCTTAGTATTTGTCATGTTTATCAAATATCATGTCAACGTGTCAAAAACTTATATTGCACTTAT
Organism: Picea mariana; assembly: GCA_032191745.1. NCBI lineage: Eukaryota > Viridiplantae > Streptophyta > Pinopsida > Pinales > Pinaceae > Picea > Picea mariana. The sequence continues at coordinate 34,155 of JASDQU010106065.1, forward strand.
CTTCATTTGAATGAYCTTATAACCTATCCAGCCTGTATAATYAACCAACGACCATTAYTGTTATTTGTTAGACAATACTTGTCATAATTTGAATGACAAAATATCTAAAGACATCTTCTTTAAAATGTGTAGCAACAACTTAGCGAAAATGCACCAAACTTTTGTGCAAGAAATGTAAATTGAGGGGATCCTGGCAATGCTTTTTCAACTAGATATTATTGAAAAAAATGGCGGTAAAAAAAATATCTTCTAAAGTTGTAGGGAACTCCAAGTTCACATCATTTAGTCACAATATCTCATTTCAAGTTGTTGGTTATTTTAAATATGATCCCATGGAGGATTTCCAAGACCATGAGGCACTTCGGTTTGTACCGATGGTTATGTTAGGTTCTCATTATTTTGATTTCTCCTATGAAATTAAGGATAAGATAAATGCTAAGAATATTCTCCAAGGTACTAGTCATGTTTATTTGATATATGGTTCTCATCAGGTATGCCACTCATTTTTTAATTCCCACCAACACTTCTATGATGCTCCTTGTAAATTTTATGATATAATTGAAGCTTAGTTGGAGGGATCTTACTTATATATGTGTTCCATGAATTATAACATTGCCATGTTTCACATGATGGGTATAGGTTTACTTATTTACTTATTTATATATTTTCTCTCTTACTACTCCAATCTATGATGTTGATTTTTTATGAACATGTGATTGTAGGTTTGGGGTTACATGGATGGCCACATTGACATTATGATTTCATGTAGTTCACTTTTAGCCAATGTAGTGTAGAATAAGAGTAGGATAGAATAATTTAATTTATTTTCTTTGTATAGTTGTATATAGTAGGTTTGATTTTAGTTTTTAATAAATTTCAGTTATAAAGAAATGAGTTGAATTATTTATTCTTGTAGGTAAGACTAGTTATTGCTCTTATCTGAGATGTACCCGATTAGAGCTTTCATTATTGATTTTCATTTTAATAAATTAGAGTTGTATAATGTTTTCTTTTTAACTTGTTAGTGTAGTCTAATATTTATTTTTGGTCTTTAGTTATTTTTCTTTTTTCCTTTTATAAAAGATGTTGGATGAACATAAAAGGAATTTCATGAACAAGTTGTGAAGTTGGCATGATGATGTTTTTCCTTGAACACTATTTTTGTGAAAAGATATTTTTTATAAAAGAGAAACATTTAGTTGTGGCTCACTTAAATCTTTTGAGTTGTGTAGTTGGATTAATTTTCTAGTCATTTTCCATACCATGACATTTATAATTCTCATGAAGTGATACTTTGATGGATAAATTGTCATTCCAAATAATGTAAAGAATTTTTTTAAAAATGAAGAAAACTTTGTAGTTCCTTTTTTTATGAAAATGAACACTTAAGGATTTCCAAATTGATGTCTCTATATTAATTAAATTCTGATTTGAAAGATTTTTCTTAGTTGAATTAGTTTTGATTTTGTTGTCCTAAACACAGTTAATGAAAGTTTGAAAATTGAAATTATTTCCATCTTAGATTAAGACCACTCCCATCTCTTTTAATGTATTTAAATGATCATTTGATTACAGGTTTGGATTTTTTTTGATGGTTATTCTTCCTTTTAGTTTGTTTAATTTTCGTCAACCAGCATGTTTTAGTATAGACTTAACATTGTGGAACTTCCTTTTCTTTTATCATATTTAGTTTTGATTTCTTTATTTTTGCTTGCAAATAATTTTTCTAGATATTAATCCATTTAGGGATGAATTTTCTTGTAAAGTTGTCTTCTTTATTAATTCAAGTTTCTCCTTGTATATAAGCAGGTTTTCATAACAAACAACAAAAGACATCCCTCCCAATAGATTGGAAACATGTTTGAACAACTCAAGGAAGTGTTACTCTTGAACTTTCATGTCTAGAGTACCTTGAAAATATATGTGCTATTAAACTCTGGAATTTATCAATCATGTTATTTATCAATTCAATTTTTTATAAGAAATATATCCCTGATCATCTCTTTCATGTATGGGTTTTGATATGTTCTTTGATATAGTTTAAATGGAAATATTTTTCAAAGAAATTGTTGTTTGGAGTCACTTTTAGCCATCGTGATTATTCTAATCTACCTCCATATTTGTAATGTTCTCTTCTTTCCTCATCATACTAAACTATTTAAATCATTTGAACCTTTGGAATTAATAAGTGTAAGGAGAAATCGATACTTTGGTGAATGATATCGGATGCAATTTATGAGATTGAAAGTATGGTGTTTTCAAATTTGCAAGAGAAATATTCATGGTAGTGAGTTCAGAGGGTTTGATTGTTTGTGGAATGTTTCACATCAATAATTTGAAAATATTTTTTGTTGAGCATTTCCATTAACCTATGTTTTCAGGTACTAGGAAAGATTTAATTATTTCACCAAAAGGAAGGGGAAATTTATATGGATCAATTAGTTCTGAGATTTTATGTTGTCGAATCATTAATTTTATTGACCTTGATTATTTTTCCTTTCAAGATTGTGAACTTTACCTCGGGAATCTATCTTTTGGAATTTATTCTGGATGGTTCACCTATATTTCCCAACTCTTGCCCTTGATTTCACTAAAAAAAAAATTCTAATGATGTTCATGATGTGTCCCATGTTGTTGGGATTCTATGCTTAACTTTCAAGATTATTCTTCTTTTAATGGCTGGCATAGTTTTCTCTTGATTTTTCTTTCAATATATTTTATTTTATTTATTTATTTTTATCTATACTTAATTTTACTTCCTTCTTTGATTAATTCTCCAATCATGGCACCAGGTTTATACTTCCACGCTAAACCTAATAAAAGAGAGGAAGACATATTTAAACTAGAAAATAAATGACAATGAAATCACACAATACACATGTATTTTACCTTGGAAACCCAAATGGGAAAACCAACATTCCTTGAGTGTCTTTCTCTCTTGTTGTCTTATTCATTAAAAATAAAAGGTTACATGCCTAACCTTGGTCTACACCTAAGACACAATCAACATCATACCTTGTTACTTTCACAAGAACAACCATGCTTCCAATTCA
>JASDQU010106065.1:37811-56796 GCA_032191745.1 Picea mariana
CTTTGGAATTAATAAGTGTAAGGAGAAATCGATACTTTGGTGAATGATATCGGATGCAATTTATGAGATTGAAAGTATGGTGTTTTCAAATTTGCAAGAGAAATATTCATGGTAGTGAGTTCAGAGGGTTTGATTGTTTGTGGAATGTTTCACATCAATAATTTGAAAATATTTTTTGTTGAGCATTTCCATTAACCTATGTTTTCAGGTACTAGGAAAGATTTAATTATTTCACCAAAAGGAAGGGGAAATTTATATGGATCAATTAGTTCTGAGATTTTATGTTGTCGAATCATTAATTTTATTGACCTTGATTATTTTTCCTTTCAAGATTGTGAACTTTACCTCGGGAATCTATCTTTTGGAATTTATTCTGGATGGTTCACCTATATTTCCCAACTCTTGCCCTTGATTTCACTAAAAAAAAAATTCTAATGATGTTCATGATGTGTCCCATGTTGTTGGGATTCTATGCTTAACTTTCAAGATTATTCTTCTTTTAATGGCTGGCATAGTTTTCTCTTGATTTTTCTTTCAATATATTTTATTTTATTTATTTATTTTTATCTATACTTAATTTTACTTCCTTCTTTGATTAATTCTCCAATCATGGCACCAGGTTTATACTTCCACGCTAAACCTAATAAAAGAGAGGAAGACATATTTAAACTAGAAAATAAATGACAATGAAATCACACAATACACATGTATTTTACCTTGGAAACCCAAATGGGAAAACCAACATTCCTTGAGTGTCTTTCTCTCTTGTTGTCTTATTCATTAAAAATAAAAGGTTACATGCCTAACCTTGGTCTACACCTAAGACACAATCAACATCATACCTTGTTACTTTCACAAGAACAACCATGCTTCCAATTCAGCTTTCATTTACACGACCAACAACCTTTTGCTAAAGACAAGCTTGATGATCAACTACAACATCCAATGTATAACATAATAAGATTGCAACATGCCTTATTTATATCCTTTACAGTAGGAAAACCCCTAAATAAATATTCCCAAAAATGGTTACAGGTCCACGTAGACCATTGGCTACAAATCCCGTGAATATTAGGATTTTGTTACAGTCGACTACCATTGGACCTCCATTCTAACTTCATTTGGTTGCCACACGACCTCCTGACAACCAATTGTCAGTTGACCTCTTCAGCTTGTCGTTAATCACTTCGACTTCAAATTTTCTCGGTCGATCACTTCGACCTTGAAATTTTACTCCTAGTCGATCAACCTCGACTAGACTTTCACTACAAATAATATAACAACCCAACATTCTCCCACTTGTTGCGTTCTTTGCTGAAATAGGAGAACCTGAATTTTTTTTCACAAACCTAGGGAAAATATTCACATTGTCTCTCTACACCAAGAGAATTCACAACACTCATATACTTGGTCAAAGAGACTTCTATATTTTCTAATGTGTTTACTTTCTCCATCAACACCTTGTTTCTTTCCACCATGTGTCTAATGAAATGGTATTATACATATTCATAGCTATCTACTCAAACCCGATCCCTGAACACTGTTGTTGCAACCATACTACTTATTTTCTTCTATGATTGGTTTCCATGTATTCATCTTTTGTTGTTGACAAGGCTACGACTTCCTGTCACGTATTCATCCACTTGATTTCTCCACTGAGCATATTGAACACATATTCATTGGTCGACCTTCATCGATATAGATATTTATCCCAGTTAGTGTAAAAAATGACATGTACATCTACTTCACTGTAAACTCTAGGTTTCCCTCGGCATCATATAATGTGATATTTTGTGCCCACACAAATACTTGAATATGACAACTGTCTAGTGCTCTTTTCCAAGTGTTGACATGTATCTTCTCAACACTCACACTACATGGGAAATGTTTGCTCGAGTAAAGACTATCACATACATTATACTATCGAAAACACTTACATAGGGAACATGTTCCATGTTCTTTATTTATTCCTATGTCTTTGGACACTATTCAACAATTAACCTTTCTCCCACAAGAATTGGAACCTTTACAGGTTTGCAATCTGGCATGTTGAAACGGTTCAAAATTGTTTCAATACAATTTTTTTGATTCAACCAAAGATTTCTAACTTCTCGATCTCTCTTAATAGCCATTCCCACAATGAAGTTCATTGCACCAAGATCCTTCATGTAGAACTTGGAGGATAGTTGCTTCTTCACCTCCTTTATTGCGTCCATGTTATTTCTAATCAGCAATATGTCATCGACATACAATGCTACATATATGAAATTTCCACCTTCTTCCTTGGAATATATACAACGATCATCCTTTATTTTCACAAATCTAAAACTAAGGATGTATGTATCAAAATTTTGATACCACATCCTTGGAGATTGCTTTAGACAATAAAGGGATATTTTCAACTTGCGCACTACCTCTTTCTTTCCCTTTACTACAAATCATTTAGGTTGTTTCAGGTAGATTTGTTTTTATAGGTCCCCGTGTAGGAATATTATCTTCACATCTTTTTTCTCTATTTCAATATCAAATGTTGTAGTCAGATACATTAGTACTCTAATGAAATTTAATTTTGCAACAGGGGAAAAAATATCACCAAATTCGACTCCTTTGACTTGGGAATATCCTTTCGCTATTAGTCGAGCTTTGAATTTCTCAACTTGATCTGTTGTGTTCACATTTTTCTTGAATACCCACTTACTCATGATGGGATTTCTTCAGCTAGGTGATCCAACCAAATCCCATGTCTCATTCTTGTTCAATTATTTCATGTCTTCGATCATGGAGTCCTTCCAGATTCTACCCTCTACTGATTCGACTACCTCCCTAGCCGACTTGGGCTTTGTTGAGGAAAAGATATGAAATGATCTTACTCAATCATTTTCATATTTTGCTTGGCTAAATCAAAATAGACGGGAATTTCACCCTAGGTTTATAGCCATCAAAAATAAAATCCTAACTCACAAGTATGAATTACAAGTGCTTAGGCTAGTCTTTTTCACAAATAAAAGCTTGCTGGAAAATTCATTTTAATATGATTTTTTGAATATAATAGTTGTTGAAAACAAATGTAAAGACAGAAGTAAGACACCAATATGATAATCAAGACAGATGATACATAAAGCAATCCTTTATTTCATTCCAATTCACTAAATAATCATTCTCTTTACAAAATCTCATGCAGAAATTTTGGACCAAAGTCAAACTTAGACATTCTCGATGGAACATACAAAAGGACCTCTGACAGAAAATAAAAACTGAACTCTAAAAGTTGGATCATCTTGCCAAAGGTTTTTTCCCACTCAAATCTGCACAATAGCCTTTGTCATTCATGAAAACTAATTCACAAACAGAAAAGTCTACACAAACTATCAAAGATAGATCAACACCTCTGAAAAACAAGTCTCTGAATAATGTAATTTAGCCCTGAATGTTGTTGTCTACAATAAGACCCTGCTATCATAAAAAATAATTAGGCTTGTGATAAATTAAGAATTGAATGAAAACTAAACTATCTGAACATAAACTCAAAGAACAAACCTTAGTATGCTTCTCCTTATATCCTCCTCTTTGTTCCTCCCTTTCCTTTTGCCTTTAAGAAAATTAGAATTGGTTGAAGTAGTTGAACTACCTCATTAGTTAAGTTAACTAAAAACTCAACCAACTTTTTAGTTAAGGAGGAAGAGTAATAAATCATAATAAGGTTTTTAAATAAATAATAACTAGTAGGTGGGACCCCTTGTGACTCCCTTTAACTCTTAACAATCATAGCATAACTAGTTAATTAAGAAAAACACCCCTCCTTGTGACTCCCATCATCACATTAACATTTGGAAATCTATCTCATTGATATTTGAATTTGTTTTCAAAAAATATATTACTCATATATCCAAAGAAAACATGTTGTCCAAAACTTCCGAAGTCAACTGTTCTCAACAATAGACAAATAAATAAAATTTAAAATCCATATTTTCCACTCTATGAGGAAATCTTTCCTTTGTTACTGCTATCACCTTTTAAACTCTCTGATTTTTCCTTAGGTTGTGTGAAGCCTTTAGGCCTAATCTCACTGATCACATGAGAGCAATCGCCACTCAATTGCATGCGGGAGGATGTTGATTTATCATAATCATTTGAAGATGGGGAAGGAGCAGTAGGGGCTTTCCCTTTGTCAGGGGCATGGTAGGCCTCGGTTTTCAACCTTTTGCTTGAAAATCTCATCCCTGTATGCATAATTGATTATCAAATAGTTCCCTTAATAACCATACATGACAACTCTTTAAAATATGAAATAGAATTTGGCTCAACAACATATTAGACTCATGCAATCCAATCCTTATAATTGTTTAACTATTGTCAATGAGCAGGGGGTGAGAAAAAGGTCATAAGATATGCAAGGGGTTTGTATTGAGAGAAACATGATAAAATGAGGGGGAAAGAAACATGGTTACTGCTCAAGGACAACAAACAATCAACTGTAATGCAAACCCAAATAAGATACACTGTGATCCAACCAAGAAACTGTGATTTCAAAATGCTTCAATACATAACTCTTCTTGATTGTATTTGAATTTTAGAACAGGGAGTGAAAAATAAATGTGGGAAGGCGATGGGGTTGTAATTAGAGAAAAGAGAAATAATGGTAGGGAAAGAGAGTGGATATTGTTCATAAAATTAATTAAGTGATCCATAAAACCATTTTATATCTAGTGCAAAATATCCAATACCAACCAAATGATTGCTATGATCAATTTTAAAAACTACTTGTGTAAAAATGAATCAACTATGTGTATTAACCTGCTCAGTGTTCATCAATAAATATTTAACATAGTGTCATAAAACAAGAGAATATATATTCCATAACAAACTGTAAAAGAGTTATGTTTCTTCTCATTTCCCACTTACTGTTTTAAAACAATTTCCAAATGAATACACAATCACTTATTTCAACTCTGTTCAGCATAAAAAATTAACCACTTTCCATGAAATATTTTCTTAATCAACACAGACACAAAAGCATGCCCGATTCCATCCCTCAATTCCAATTAGCAATTAAATTGCAACGGGATCATACTGCCATATAACTCGTGCCTTCCATCAAACATATACAGTGGATGGCCCTGCCAAAATTACTACGACTGCAACACTCCCATTTGGCGATTCAAAGCACATAATCAGAGCAATCATTTATCCAACTTAACATGTTGTAGGAATGCCACACATACCCAACAACTCATAACAAACAACAATATACCTGACATGCTGTTACGGTTCCCTCTATCAAAACCCGGGCTTGAGAAAATAAGGGTTTTCTCTGTAGACAAACACAGGGAGACTGGAGTCGACTCCCATCATCGTGTGAGAACCTCCAAGACCAACGATGCACACACAGGGTAGACCATAATGATTTCGCAGACAGGGTGACAATTCACGTGATAGGAGAGACTATGAACAAAGGAGTAATGATCCATCTTGGCCTTGTAATGATACTTAGAACACACAGGGTATAACCCTTGTGGCTCCCCCAAACAACCAACTAACAACGTTGATATGGAACCGAGACGAGAAGAAGAAATATAACCCACTTTGCAACCATCAGTAGCAAGAACAACCCATACCCAAGTGAAACAATGCGCAATGACACAAGGCATTTCAGAACCGATAAACCCCACAACAACAAAGGATTGGGTATGGTGATACGAATGCATGGAAATAGCCAGCCACTCTAGGCCAAATGAAACCCTCCAACTAAAACCAACAATGATGACAAAGAGCCTTTATGGCTACTAACACTCAGAATGACCAATAACACTGTGACTTCAACCATTATTGCAATGAAAACCATCAACAATTAATTCCAGAAAAATATCACAAATTTACACAGTTGGCATACTTAAGGAAAGAACAGACCCATACATCCCGAGCCAAAATCTATTTCATAACCAGAGAATATGCATGGATGGTGAAAACAAATACCTGTAACCAAAATCACCTTCAAAACACGAGCTTGGCCGAGCGGTTCTTCCTCTGCTTGAAAGTTGGAGTCTAACCACAACAAAATACAGTTGAACAATAGCCTGACTAGGGTGGCGGCCAGTGGAAGGAGTAGGAATGAAGTGCAGTAAATGCACGTCGCTTCCACCCTCCAGTCATTCAATTCCTCAGTACACGCCAGCCCACTAATCCATTAACCATTCAATTAAACCATGCATTGGAATTAGCATCTATCACTTGTCAAACACACCACCCATATCATATTTATCCATTGTCAACTTATGCCATAACACATATCAACCATGTTTCATATAACTCAATCAAATTGCATAGCTATTAACTTGTTAGCTATAGGATAAACCGTGATCATTTCAATTTCAATGCATATAGGGTAGCATATTAGTATAGTATAGTCCCTTCCTTTTTCATTTTTGTTTATATTGCTTTGTTTCCTTTCAATTGCTCTTTATTTGTTGTTACTAACATGTATCTTTTGTAGGTGTCACAAGTAATAAATCCAGGACTAAATATCAAAGCTAACAACAGATATCATAAGCCATTAATACATGGCATTTGAGTCTAGAGCAAGATAACAAACATGCATTATCCCTCATCCATCTGTCGCGAATAGGGCCAACATTGATCATCAATCATTCTCAAACCTTTAAGCAGTGTCGAACAACAATAAAAACATCAAATAAGAACCAAATCTGATCCTCCAACCTACAAGGGGGTCCCACCTACTAGTATTATATATATTATTAGCTTATAATTAATAGGCTTTAGCAATACTTTGCGGGCAAAATCCTCATTGTGATTTTAATCGTCAACAAACTGGAAACTCCACAGGGAAGTTTGTTTTCAACAGATTTCAACTCAGAACTCATGGTTTCGCAGACCAAGAACCGTAAATTTAGAAGATATAACTAGAATAATTATGCAACATGGGGAAGTGAGCAGATTTAATGGAAAAATATCGGGAATTTGGGAATAACTCATGAAAAATGTTAAGTATGAGGGGGTTTATCCCTGTATGCATAATCATTCAACCAAAATCTTCTCTTACTCCAGGGAGAAAAATTAATGGACCTGCTCTTTTATTTCTCAAATGGATGAAGACATGGAAAGAAGAAGCGGGCGATAACCAATCTCTTTATAAGACAGCAGTGAAAGAAGATAAAAAATTCAAGTATGTCTTCAGGGGAAACATCACAACATCTATGTAAGCTTGATTTTTATTGAGTAACAATATCTTACAGGAGTGTCACTGTGGCATAACTGATCCAACATCTTATTCTCGACCAAAATCAATTAAAAAGATGACAAAGCAATAAAAATCCTAACAGAATAAAATTGCAAAAAATTAAAATAGCAGAAATAAAGTGACAGAAATGTAAAAGCAGTAGGAAATGTTTAAAACATAAAACATAAATCAACTACAGTAAGCAGAAAAGAAAAATAGTGAAAATTGAAAGCAGAGCTAGACTACTAAAATACAAAAAATCCAAACAACGTTAGATCTTTTCAAGTTGGTTCCACGTAATGCTTCAAGTGAGAATCGCTAGTGTTGTAGGAAAACAACCGCTCCTGTAAATCTTTTATAATGTAAGAATTGGTACCTAAGACAAAAACGATCTTGAAAGGACTCAACCATAATTTTTGAAATTTTGAATGTCTTCCCCTATCAGTGTGAGTTGAATCCCATAGCAAAACTTTTTTCTTGACCTTAAACTTGACAGTCTTGACACTCTTGTTTAAATATTTCTTAACAGTTTGTTGTCTCCTTTTAATATTATCCAAAGCAAACATCCTTTGCTCTTCCAAATCTAGTAGTGTGTTTATCCTTTGTGAAACATCTGAATAATTTAATTCTTCGATCTGTAGCATCAACCTTAAGGAAGAAAGTTCCAACTTAGTTGGAAGGAGGGATTCTTGACCATAAACAAGCTAGAAAGGAGTGCAACTAGTGATTACCTTGGTGGTAGTTCGATCTGCCTAGAGGGCGTAAGTGAGGAGAGTGTGTCATTGACGAGGCTTGTCTTCGATGAGCCTTTTGATGATTATTACCAGATTTTTGTTGGTAGACTCATCCTGCCCATTCCCTTGGGGATAATAAGCTAATGAGGTGAAATGTTTAACCCCCAACTTAGCTAAAAATTGAGTCATCTTAGCAGAAATGAAAGCGGGACCATTGTCTGTAATAATTTCCAATGGAAGACCAAATCTGAAAAAAAAGTTATTTTCGAGGAAAGAAATTACTTGATCATCTGTGGAATGCTTAAGTGGGACAACTTCAGCCCATTTTGTAAAATATTCTATGGCTGTCAAAATAAAAACTTGTCCAGTTGAAGAAGGAGGATTAATAGGACCAATAAAATCCAATCACCACTTTGAAAAGGGAAAGTCTGGTAGGACAGGTTGTAATGGCATGGATGAAAGTTGTTCTTTCCCAACAAATTTTTGGCACTTGTCACAAGATCTCTAAAAAACATAAGAGTCATGAATGATTGAAGTCCAATAGTATCCTTTTCTAATAATCTTGAAAGCAGTGGTTTTTGCAGAAAAATGGCCTCCTACATGAATGACAGAACTTGAAGAACCATGAGCTTCTTGCAATAGTTTCTGCGTGTCTTCTTTTTTTACACAGCGAAGCAGCACACCATCAACAAATCTTTGAAATAAGAAATCTCCTATAATGACATATCTTGCAGATTCAAGATGGAGTCTTCTCCTTTGATGAGTGTTTAAGTTGTCCGGACATCTTTGGTTCTATAAATAATAAACCAAATTCTTGTACCATGGATGTTCAGACACAGGGACGATTTGATCATCAATGTAAAGGAGAGCTGAAAGGGAACTATCTTCTTCATCAATTACTTCACCATTCTCAGCATGTTGAGCTAAGTGAAGGGCTAGGTCACGTCCCCTGATAGTTGTAGAAGTCACGATATTCAAATCATGCTCCTGGATCTTGGCAAGCCAATGTGCAATCTTTCCTGAAAGATAAGTCTATGAGAGAAAAAAATTGACAGCAGGTAAAGGGAATTTTACCAACGTATGCTTACCTAAGATGAAGTGGAAAAACTTTTCAACAGCTTTAACAAGAGGGAAAGCATGTTTCTCAATAAAAGAATATTTAAATTCATCATTAGACAAACTCTTACTCATGTAAGCCACTGGTTTTTCATTTCCTTGGTCATCATTTTGCATGAGGACAACAGAAACTGCCTCCTCGGTGGCATTAGTATATATCGTGAATTCCTTCTCAAAATACGGCTTCGCGAAAACCTGTGCGGAACTGATTTCCTTCTTAATCCCTTCAAAAGCATTTTCGACATCATTTGTCCAAGAAAAATGATGATCTTGCTTAAGAAGATTATGAATTGGCTTGACCATCACAGCAAAATCTGGAACAAATCTATGGACAAAGTTAATAACCCCCATAAAATCTTGAACCTCCTTCTTGGAAGTGGGAGCAGGTAAATTAAGGACAACAACAATCCTTTCAGTATCAATTCTTATTCCTGAATCAGAGACGATGTGTCAAAGGAGCTTTCCCTCGGTAATGCCAAAAATGGACTTGGAAGGATTTAGAGAAATGCCAAATTTCCTACATCGCATGAGAACTTTTCTCAGATCACCAAAATGATCTGATTGGATTTTAGAGTACAACGTTAAGTCATCAAGGTAGATTTGAATGATCTTACCGATCAGATCGTCAAAATCTGTTTGCATAGCTCTTTGAAAGGTGGCACCTGCATTAGCTAATAAAAAAGGCATACGTTCATAAGCAAAGGTACCCCAATGAGTAATAAAGGTGGTTTTATATTTATCTTCCCTTTTTACCTTGATTTGATTGTAACTGAAAAAACCGTCAAGTAAGGACATCATTTTTGACCCTACAACTTGATGCAAAATCATTTCCATGTTAGGAAGAGGGAAGTGATCTTTTATACTAGCTCGATTTAATGCACGAAAGTCAATGCACAATCTGATCTAACCAGTTGTTTTTCGAACAGGAACTAAATTTGAAACCCATTCAGAATACTTGACCGAAAAGATGATTCCAACCTTCAAGAGTTTTTCCAACTCCTTTCGAATAGATGCTTCTAGTGCATGGTTAATAGGTCTTTGTTTTTTCCTAACTGTTTTTATGCCTTCCTTGATGGGGATGACATGTTGTATAAGACCATGATCAAAACCATGAAGATCCTTATAAGACCAAGCAAAAACATCTTGAAATTCACCAAGTATCTTGGCAAACTTCATTTTCTCTTCATCTGAACATTTGGCACCTATTTTAACATTCTTTGGAGCCTCAGGTGTCCCAATGTTCAAAGAGATGGTTTCACCTACTTTCCTTTTCGACTCCTCTTCTTTTTGTTTCTCCGTTTTTCCTACATCACTCGACGAAAACGAACTCTCTAGAGGAGTCAAGCCCTTAGGAATCTTGTTATCTTCTATGGATATGATTTTCTTGGGATTAAAAGGTTAATTTTGAATGAAAGCGCAAATGATTTCATCATTAGGGAAGACCTGCCAAGATTCTATATTGTTGGGGATATGTGGGCGATATAGAGACTGGAAAGTACAATAAGGTCTGTGAGGCAAAATTTGTCGATTAGGAGAGGCTACAAAAACAACGAATCGATCAGCCATTGAATTCAATTCCCTCTTAACATGAGTAATGTCTAAAGATAAAAGGTTTGAGATGAGCGCCCAAACAGTTTGGGTGTATCGTTTCATCAACTTGTTGCCAGGGGAGTAAATCTTACGTACGAGGTTCACAACAAGCTCGGAATCCCCAAAAGCTAAAATGTGACCACAACCAAGATTATAGGTGTTTTCAATGCCTAATAATAAAGCTTCAAATTCAGTGACATTGTTCGTGCAAGCAAACTCCAACCTATAACAAAAGTTATGGATTTTTCCTACATGAGAAATCAAGATAATGCCAGCTATGTTACCTTCTGATCATTAAGATTTATGTGGGAAGAGAGGTTTGGAGGAATCGAAGGAACCACAATATTGTTAATTGGAGGTCGATGTTTCGAGTCCATATCAGGACCCATCATCAGGACATCTAAGCCTGGGTAAAGAACAAACCGAAGAGTATAGATAAATAGTAAACTTACGAGGGAGAAACTACAGTCTTGAAGTCGGCTTCTAAATTTTTATTAAAAATATTAGGATTTTCTTTTTGTATTAAATTATTAATTAATTTGTAATTGTTTATTAATTTCAATCTATTATTAAGGTAAATTATAGACTACGATATTATTAGAAGAGGTTTCTTCATTTTATTCAAGTGTATTAATGGAATCATGTTGTGTATGTTATTAGTTATATTAAATTGTATTAAGGTAATGTAATGTTTAGAATCAATTTTTAATGATGTAATGCTTAGAGTCAATTTTAAATTTTTAAATTTTAATTATTATTCTATTTTTATTTTCAATTATTTTATTTTAGAGTAATATTAAAGTAGGAAAAAGGTTTTAAGGGAGAAAGGTTGTCAATATTGAAACTAAGGTTTTAGGTTTTAGGTTATATGTTACATTCATTAGAGCATGAACTATCAAAGTGCATGTGCCACATACCATCATCTAAATCAATTCATTCCATGGGAATGTTATCCTCCTCAGCAAAGATGGAATACACCCCTAGGTCCTCTTCGATGTAGTTTACATTAGGTTGTGGGACACTCTCTATGTAAGGTGAAATCCTTCCCTCTATAAGGACTATAATGTTTTTACCATTTCGAGGAACGGATAAATGTGTTCCGTCGAGTGAGAGGTATCCACCTGTTAAAGCTTGCCAATCTCTTCCCAAGATGATTGAGTAATTACTTGCTGGCATGTCAATTACTTGAATGCTAAGGGTTTTCCTTATTTCAGGGTGTGCACACAGAACTAAGGTCACATATTTAATCTCATCTATGGTCATTTATTGTAGACTATTATAGGAAAGCATGCTTCTGGCGTTTTCATTTGTACAAGACAAGCCTAGCTCTTCCATAATAATCTTCGACATCACACTTGGGCCCGAATCGCCATCAATGAGGCAACAATGGGAAATCTTATCTATAATCTTTACATAAATATAAAAGGGGGATTTTTTACAGGGTATCTAAAGTTATGTACACCTACTTTATTTACAGATGAATCCTCTTTGTTTACCTCTTCAAAAAGATTGGCTACAACAGAATATTTTCCTTCCATGAATTGTTTCAGATGCCTCTGTTGTTCAGAGACAACAACCATGTCCAAAAGGGTTGCATCTACTTTGGTGTTGGCCAACTGATTCAAGATATTGTACTTGGAAGAGGGGAGAGGGGAAGTAATTCCTTGACTCTCAGAAACCTTAGGAACCTGAACAATAGCAATGTGTAAGGATGAGCTCGGGCTATAAGAACTGCGAGGAGGATCAAATTTTCCCTTGGGAGCATAGGCTTTGTTCCTAGTATTGATGACCATGACATCTTTGGGATCTGCAAAATCTAGGACAACGATAGTAGCTTCTGGTCTCTTACCAAAGATCTTATCTCTAGCTCTCTTCTTTACCTCACATGTGGTTTCCTCGTGTTGTTCCTCGCAGAAGTTACACCAAGTTCGAGGCAAGATAGCTTTAGGCTGAAAATTATTTTCAACTGGATTTCTAAAGTGGGGTGAAGAATAGGATGAAACTCTAGGGGTGAGGGGGGAGATAGTTCCCTTTCGCTCGAACGCTATCATACAATTTTTCATATCTTGTACTAGCTGTAAGAGGGCGAGCATGTCCATCTATTTACTTGATTCTCTCTGGGGAAGACTTGTTCTTTCAAGTTGTTCTTCATACTATGAGAAAGTATGCAGAGAGGAACCGAGATTATCAATGGCTTTTTCCTCAAGCCTATGACGGTAGGGGGAAGGTAATGCATTGTAGTAATGCATGAAAGCGGCTTGGTTATGAGGTTGAATGAGTTCATGGATTTGATTGTATAACTTAGTGAAACGCAAGTTGAAGGACTTGATGGTCTCACTATCCTTATAGGTGATGTTATTGTATTTCTGTAACTTCTCAACTGGGATTTTAGATTGCCCGTAAGTGGATGTGAACCAATAGATTAACTCCTCCCAAGTAGACATAATCTTAGGAGGAAGGTCAAAGAAATTAGTCGCAGCCTTTCCTTCCAAGGCATTGATGAATAAGCTCATGAAAGTATCATTGTCATTGGACCCTATGTTATGACAAGCATTAGAAAATGCCACCACGCGTTCATTTGTAGTAACAGTGTTATTTCCTGAAAACCTAGGAAGATGTTCTTTGAATTTAGGAAGTGGATGAGTAGCAGGTGCTAAGTTAAGAGGAGAGGACACATGCCACGGTGTGTTTGTGGCGTCTTCAAACTAAAAAGCCCATACTTTTTAATGACTTTGGTGGGATTTGTGGTAGATTGAATAGGGATATGGTGGTTGTATAAGTTACCAATTATTGATGAAGATGAAGCACTTCTAGTGCCACCAGAGCCACCACTAGATTCCATCTTGTAGATGATAGATGAGGGAAAGAAAGACGAAATGGATGAATCAGACAAAGTTCTCCTTAGATCACTTCGTTGGGTAGATAACACAACGTTCCTTCTTCATATTTCAACAATAGGATTAATTTCAGGTGATAAGCCTCTTCTTCTTCTAGAAACACGAGAGTCTAAGGACATGAAATAAAGGCCAAAACTGAATAAGCAAGAAGGTTAATGTTGATTTCTAGGTTGTCTACGTCTATCTTCCAATCATTCTTGAGCACTAATATCTCGTTCAATTGTTGACCATGAATGATTAAGCTCAGCATGGGTATTGGCAGTGTTTAAAATGGTATTAAACGGGTTCATAGCAATGTTGGTTTGATCTTGAAGACCAGGCTCAATATTGGGCTGCCTTGCAATAGGAAAAGTCATTAGGAAATAAAACAGTCAAGGAATCAATATCAGAAAAATAGATGTATCGATGAAAATTGAGTATAAAAATTAACCAGAGAGATATCGAAGATCTCCCCAGTATGGTCGCCAAATAAATGTTGAGGAAAATATATGAAATGATCTTACTCAAGCACTTTCAGATTCTACTTGGCTAAAGTAAAATAGACGGTAATGTCACCCTAGGTTTATAGCCATCAAAAATAAAATCCTAACTCACAAGTATCAATTACAAGTGCTTAGGCTAGTCTTTTTCACAAATAAAAGCTTACTGGAAAATTCATTTTAATATGATTTTCTGAATATAATAGTTGCTGAAAACAAATGTAAAGATAGAAGTAAGACACCAAGATGATAATCAAGACAAATGAGACATAAATCAATCCTTTATTTCATTCCAATTCACCAAAGAGTCATTCTATCCTCCTCTTTGTTCCTCCCTTTCCTTTTGCCTTTAAGCAAATTAGAATTGGTTGAAGTAGTTGAACTACCTCATTAGTTAAGTTAACTAAAAACTCAACCAAATTTTTAGTTAAGGGGGAAGAGTAATAAATCATAATAAGGGTTTTAAATAAATAATAACTAGTAGGTGGGACCCCTTGTGACTCCCTTTAACTCTTAACAATCATAACATAACTAGTTAATTAAGCAAACACCCCTCCTTGTGACTTCCATCATCACATTAACATTTGGAAATCTATCTCATTAATATTTGAATTTGTTTTCAAAAAATATATTACTCATATATCCAAAGAAAACATGTTGTCCAAAACTTCTGAAGTCAATTGTTCTCAACAATAGACAAATAAATAAAATTTAAAATCCATGTTTTCCAGTCTGTGAGGCAATCTTTCCTTTGTTACTTCTATCACCTTTTAAACTCTCTGAATTTTCCTTAGGCTGTGTGAAGCCTTTAGGCCTAATCTCTCTGATCACATGAGAGCAATCGTCCCTCAATTGCATGCGGGAGGATGCTGATTTATCAAAATCATTTGAAGATGGGGAAGGAGTAGTAGGGGCTTTCCCTTTGTCAGGGGCATGGTAGGCCTCAGTTTTCAACCTTTTTCTTGAAAATCTCGTCCTTGTATGCATAATTGATTAGAAAATAGTTCCCTTAACAACCATACATGAAAACTCTTTAAAATATGAAATAGACTTTGGCTCAGGAACATATCAGACTCATGCAATCCAATCCTTATAATTGTTTAATTATTTTCAATGAGCAGGGGGTGAACAAAAGGTCATGGGATATGCGAGGGGTTTGTATTGAGAGAAACATGATAAAATGAGGGGGAAAGAACCATGGTTACTTCTCAAGGACAACAAACAATCAATTGTAATGCAAACCCAAAGAAGAATGAAAGTCAGGTGAGTTGTACCTTTCGACTGGTTTTATCACTTGTTTAGAACTCCTTGTAACTAGGGTCAGTTTTTCCACCTCTTCATCTGATTTAGTCGACTCATCTGAATCATCTTCTTCATTCCTTAGTACAAACCTCACCTTCTCTGGATTTTTATTTGTTTGAACCATTGCAAACTCGATAATCCCTTCGAATTCTCTGAAGACTGCATCTTAAATGTATATTTTTCTCCTTGATGTAGGATCCAGAGCTTATATCCTTTCATTCCTTCTTTGTATACAATGACAATACACTTGACTGCCTTCTTGTCCAACTTACTCCTCTTTTCCTTGAGAACATTCACAAATGCATCACAACCAAATACTTTGAGATGTGAAAGTGAAGGCTTATTACCAAACCATACCTCATGTGGAGTCGAGTTGACTAATGTCGACGAAGGATATATATTCATCAAATATTTTAAGATGTCAACTGCCTCAACCCAAAATTCTTGTGTGATCTCAGCACCATTGGGCATGCTCCTTTCCTTATCCATCGATGTTTTGTT
This sequence comes from Picea mariana, assembly GCA_032191745.1. Lineage (NCBI taxonomy): Eukaryota > Viridiplantae > Streptophyta > Pinopsida > Pinales > Pinaceae > Picea > Picea mariana. Next base: position 53,665 of record JASDQU010106065.1, read on the forward strand.
CATTATTTCAGAAACTCCATTTTTTTGTGGGGTATATGTTGTGGTATTTTGGCGTGCTATACCACATTTCTTGTAGAACTGCTCAAAATCATTTCCATAGAATGTACCATCATTGTTATTTCTCAGCGCCTTGATCTTATCATCTATCTATTTTTCCACAAGCGATTTAAATTCTTTGAATTTCTCAAAAACCTTTGATTTCTTCCTCAAGAAATATATTTGTGTCTTCCTGGAAAAATCATCTATGAAGGAGACATAATACAAGTGAAGGGACTATTACAAGCCCAAACACATCACTATGACCCAATTCTAGAATCCCCCTTGTCTCTTCATATGGGAACCTCACCCAATTTTGTTTTCCACATACGCAATGCTCACAAAAATAAGCTTATAAAATACATTAAGGAAAAAATTCGACCATACATTTTTATGCATAGCTCAAAGTATTTTTTTTCCAATGTGTCCCATCCTCTTGTGCCATAACATGGTCGGGTATACTTAATGAATAATTTTCGATTCATTTTGAATCGAAACAACCCGAGATTAGTCGAATCGATTCGAAGTCAATTTGACTTGAGGAATATTGATGTTATTGCATCCAATTGAGTTGGCATCCCCTAATAGCTTGTATAAGGTTCCAATCCGAACTCCTTTCATTAATACCATCGCACCTTTGACCATTTTAGACGTATCACTGTGAAATAGAGCGTGCACTCCCACATCACTCATCTTGTTGATAGATATTAGGTTTCTTTCCAAACCTAGAATAAGTATCACACCTGGAATGGTTCTACTCCCCCCATCCTATATCATTAGTCAGACTCTTCCCCATTCAACAATTTTGGTTTTCGATTTGTCCCCCAAGAACACATATCCTCCTTCATATCTCTCATATTCACAGAACCCACCTCTGTGAGGTTTCATATGATAGGATTTTCCTGATTCAATAAACCAAACATCTTGATTTGACTATGTATTGTTTAATGCTAGATACACATCTCCTCATTTATCTAGAGTAGTCTTTCTCACAGTCGATTACTTCTCATCGGATCTTGTACTGAATTCTATTTCCTTCAACTTGCAATCATTTTTGTAATTCCCAAATTTACCTCATTTCCAACATATTCTCATCAAATTAACTAAGGATTTAGATCCACTCTTCATAGTATACTTTCTACCAGATAATTTTCCTTCATCTCTATCAATTGCTCGACCTCTCACCATTAAATCATATTGGGTCGATCCTTCCATGTTCTTCCATCTCATTTCTTCTGACATTAGAGATGAAACGATGTCTTATATCACTAATTTGGTTGAATTAATCCCTATAGCCACTACTAAGCTATCCCGAGAGTCTGGAAAAGAACATAATAGGCTATTACATTTATTCTCCTCAGTGATTTTTATATATACATACTATAACTGACTTACTATAGTATTGAACGCATTCAAATGCTCAATTAATGAACTACCATCACTCATCCTCATAAGATACAACTTATTTCTAATGAACAACTTAATTACCAAGAATTTAGACAGGTACACGATCCCCAAATTGTCCCATGGTTTATTGGTCGAGTCTTCACCTAAGACATTTAGAAACACCAAATCTACAAGACAAAATTAAATCATGCTCCTTTCCCTTCTTTTGAGTTTCTCCCATTATTCCCTCGACATACCTATCAGAATGGTACTTGGACAACACACTTCTAATTGTTCTCAATCTATAAGGAGATCTTCAATTTTAATCTTCCAAAGCTCAAAATTTTGGACATTGAATTTTTCAATCTCTATTCTCGAGCTACTTTACATTATTTTAAGCACAACTTTACATATCTCTAACTTAAGAATATTACAAGACCTAGGGTTTATCTCAGATCTAATATTGTCAAACCTGGCTCTGATACCACATGTTAGGAAATATACTTCCATGATAAACCTAATAGAAGAGAGGAAGACATATTCAATCTAGAAAATAAATGACAAAACAATCACATAGTACAAGGAGATTTTACCCTGGAAACCCAAATGGGAAAACCAACATTACTTGAGCATATTTCTCTATTGTTGTCTTATTCATTCATAATAAAAGGTTACATTCCTAACCTTGGTCTACACCTAATACATAATCGAGTACATCATACCTTTCTTTCACAAGAACAACCTTGCAACCAATTCGGATTACATATACATGACCAAAAACCTTCTACTAAATATAAGCATGAAGATCAGCTACAACATCCAACGTCTAAAATAATATGATTAAAACATGTATTATTTATAGTATTTACAGTGGGAAAAACCCTAAATAAAGGAACCCAAAAATGGTCACAAATCCACGTAGATCATTGGCTACAAATCCCACGAATCTTGAGATTCTGTTATAGTCGACCTTCATTCGGAATTCAATCGATTTCCACATGACCTCTTCAACTTTTTTTCTATAACTTCGACTTCGAATTTTCTCAGTCGATCACTTTGACCTTCGACTTTCACCCCTAGTCAATCCACCTCGACTAGACTTTCACAACAAAGAATATAACAACCCAATATAGGTGTCAGTGATAAAATCGTTGGAATGATTAGTATTAATAATAAAATAGGAAGTGAATACCTTGGTGAATGTTAATAAATGAAATTTCTAAAATTGAAGTTCTTTCACTTTCAAAATCTTGACCTCGTGATCTTAATGATTTTGATTTCCAAATTATGTACTTTTGTTTGCAAGTCATTCTTCTTGGGATTTATTTTTTATGGAAATTTTATTTGGTGAATCTTTTTCCCTTATTTCAATTCCTAGATTTATGTTTCAAGAACCTTTTTATATATTTTATGATCCAACACCTTAAAAATGATAAAAATTCAATAATTGCAGTCCACTTTGAGGAGGAAACCTCCTTTTACAATATATCCACTTCGTAATACAATATGATATTAGATACGATTATCCTAATAATAGGTCTCATTGGTATATATATAGGATATAAAGGGTACAATTATAATGAAATAGTACAATGAAGGGGTTCATAGCATGCATATAAATATAACACAAGAAATGTAATAATTCGATAAGGGGATTAATAAGGGGTTGTATACATAACATGGGCCTTGTAGGGGGATTTTTATAGGGAT
>JASDQU010106065.1:60328-72560 GCA_032191745.1 Picea mariana
TGTAAATCTGGACCGTTCATTATAAGGTCGCAGATCTAACGATAGAGATTATGTTAGGGTTTTTTTCCCTAGAAGGCAACCCTCTTTTATGAGGGAAATGTATTGCGGCTATGTATGTTGGCGAGTATTGTATTCTGAGAGAGGAGACTGTGAGAGAAAGAAGAGGAAGTTACAGTGGGTTTTGTTGTAGGTTGTATCCCTTCATTTTGCTGGATAATAATAAAGAAAGGACCTGACAATTTCTCTGGTGGACGTAGCCCACACTGGGTGAACCACGTAAATCCGTGTCTCTCTTGTATTGTGTATCTTCTGTGTTTTGTTTCCGCATTTGTTTTATTTTATTGCTCCGCGGTCCTGTTTTTCTAACAAAAGGAAAGTCTCAGCGAGCTTCTGCACCTTTAGATCTGATCCACAGTGACCTCATGGGTCCTTTTCCACATCCATCGATCAACAAAGTGAGGTTTGTTCTCATTTTTGTTGATGATTTCTCATGTTTTACTTGGATCTACTTTCTCAGGAAAAAATCTGAGGTCTTTCAACACGTCAAAGATTTCAAAGCTTTGGTTGAGACATAGTCCGAAAAGAAGTTCAAAGTCCTCCAAACTAATAACGGGGGAGAGTATGTGAATAATGACATTCATAATATTTTCCATGAGGCAGGGATTCAGTTGTAGCATACAGTTCCCTACACTCCGCAGCAAAACAGAGTTGCTGAGCGGAAAAATAGATCTTTAAAGGAGATGGCATCTTTGGAAGTGGCCCACTTTCACATTTTTGGTTCAAGTGCATGGGCCCAGATTCCCTCTGAATAGAGGAAGGCACTTCCACAGAGAACTGAGTGCATTTTTGTTGGATACCCTGACGGTGTGAAGGGATATTGGCTTATTGATCTTTCCTTGGACTGACTCATCATTGAGTTTAGTGTCCAATTTGAGGAAAGTGTCTCGCATGTACCTCAACAGTCGCATGCAGACACCTTCACTCTTCCACCTATCCAAGATGATGAGCATGCACATCCTGACTCTTCTTCAGACAAGAGTTTTGATTCAGAGGACTCAGATGATTCAAATTCAGAGTCAGTACAGTTAGATATAGAGTCAGAGCATCCATATGCAGTTGCAGAGCCAGAGCAGAGGCCCAAGTGGGCACAGACTACTCTTCAGGATGCAGGGGATCTCGTTGGTGATCCAGCCGATAATAAGAGGACTCGATCTGATTTCGAGGATCCTCCTATTGCACTCACTACCACTGAACCATTTTCTTCCAGGAAACTTTTCTTGGTTCAGTCTTCAAATCCACAATCTTATGGCGAGGTTGCTGGAAATCCCTTTTGGGAATCTGCCATGCAGGAGGAGTAAAACTCCCTCCTCGAGAACCAGACTTGGGATCTGGTTCCCCTTCCTTCTAGGAGGAAACTTTTCAGATGCAGATGGGTCTACAGTACCAAGAGCGCAGCGGATGGACAGATCAACATATACAAAGTCAGGCTTGTCGCCAAAGGCTTTCAGCAGGTTCATGGTATTGATTATGATGAGACCTTCGCTCCAATAGTGAATATGGATTCTATACTATTGGCACTTGCCATTGCGGTAGCCAAGGGATGGGAAGTCCATCAGATGGATGTGAAGAATGCATTTCTTCATGGTGATATCTCTAAGGAGATCTAAATGGAGCAGCCCCAGGGATTTATGCAGGACTCATCTTTGGTCTGTTGACTGAAGAAGTCACTTTATGGCCTCAAGAAGGCTCTAAGGGCATGGTATGCCAAGATGGAATCCTACCTATTGTCACAGAACTTTGTACGTTGTAAATCAGACCTGAATGTATACATGCTTAGGACGGTTGATTCACTTCTACTTTTAGTTTTGTATGTCGATGATTTGTTGATCATCAGTTGCTCGACTTTAGTGATAACTACAGTCAAGAGGATTCTTCATGACAGGTTTTTGATGACGGACATGGGTCCGCTACACTTCTTCCTTGGACTTCAGATCAGTCAGGATGCATCAGGCATCAAACTGTCTCAAGCCAAGTATGCATGAGATCTCCTTGAGAGATTTCACATGACAGACTGCAAGTCTGCTCCGACTCCTTTCCTATCAGGAGTCAAACTTGAGGATGGTGGGGAGACTCCACTGGTTGACAACACACTGTATAGAAAACTAGTGGGCAGCTTGTTGTATCTCACACACTCCATACCAGACCTCTCATATGCAGTTGGCATAGTTTCTAGGTTCATGCAGGAGCCGCATGAGCTACATTGGAAAGCTGCAAAGTGTATACTTTGATACGTACAGGGCACCATCACCTTTGGGATTTATTATGAAATGGACTCTACATTAGATCTCATTGGGTTTACTGATTCCGACTGGGCTAGCAATAGCATTGACCGCAAGTCCACATCTGGTTACTCACTCAGTCTTAGTTCCGGGCCTATCTGTTGGTCGAGCAAGAAGCAAGCTTCCATTGCTCTATCTTCAGCCGAGGTAGAGTACAGAGGGGTAGTTAACATAACCATTCAGGCTATGTGGCTACAACTTTTTCTCACTGAGTTGGGCATTCAGTTTCATCGACCGATCGTCATTTGGTGTCACAACCAGAGCACTCTGAAGTTCTGCGGAGATTCAGTTCAGAGGAAGCGGACGAAGCACATCGAGATCCACATGCACTACATCCGGGACTTGGTACATGAGGGGATCATCAACTTATAGTTCTGTCCTTCAACAGATCAGATGGCAGACATTTTCACCAAGACCTTCACTGAGCAGAAATTCCATTCTCTGCGAGGTCGTCTTGGAGTGAAGGACACAGTTGCTTAGCAACTGTAGTTTTTTTTTTATTTTTTTTTATACATTGTACCTTGAGGGGGGTTTTTTCCCATGAGGTTTTCCCTCTTTCCTCACTGAAAATAAAGTGAGGNCTAAGGTTTTTATTTGTTCATTAGTCATAATTAGTCATTATCCAGTCTCCTATATTTTAGGAGATAATATTCCACTTGGAGAATATTCTCTTTCAGTTCACACTTCAGTTTGACTAGTTGAGTTGAGTTTAGATGTTGCATTGGGATCATCACCATGCAACATTGGGATCATCACCATGCTAATTCGACCTTGCCTTGGTATCATCACCAAAGTGGTGCATTAGCCTTGATTCCTTGATTTAACTCCTCACTACTTTATGTTCAGTCATTTAATTGAAGACTAGTTGACTAGTTAACTCAACTAGATGGTAGTTCACTCCCGTAACTTCTTGAGATACTAGAATAGGTGGCAGTTCACTCCCATAACTGATGGTGTGTGTCCAGATCACTCTATACCACCACTATGGTGTCTTGGTTCACCTCAAGTTGAACTCATTGAGTTATACAAAGTATATCATGTGTAAATGATTCATTATTCACAACGATTAATGAGAATTCTTTCCATTCTTTCTCTCCTTCTTCTTCTTTTTCCAATTCTCTCTGCAAATGTGTGTATCATTGTTTAGCTAGATCTATTCTGTGCAAGTCAACACATTTACACTTATGTCATCCACCCTTGTGGCCAATACCTAAAATTATAAATTATAATCTTTAATATCACCTAAGTGCTTGATTCTTGCCAATTGACTGAAGTATCCATGTTCCCAAACTTTCCCATATTGTGCTTCTAAGTCTCTTGTAAATAAACCCTGATTATAATGATAAAAATGGGGCTTCCTTTTCACTATCCATTGGTACCATTGATATGGTTTTATCTCAAAGTTCAAGGTTTCTATGTGAATCCTTTTCTTATCATCCATAATATTGTGTAGTTCAAAATATTGCTCTATTTGGTTCACCTCGGTAAAGACCTTTGTTCCATAGAAATTATTTAATTCAATCTTGGGAAGATTGAATTTAGGACCACCATTGTAATTAACTAGACTATTAGGGTTAAATCCACTAGAAAATTGTTTATTATCGACAGGTTGTTCAACCTGAATACTACCATTATTTTCATGAATTCATTGCATTTTGATATATCCTTTAGGAAATTGATTCTTATATGCAGGTTGTTCAACCATAACACTACCCATGTCTTCATGTGTTCCTTGCATTTTGATATCTCCTTTAGGGGGTCTCTCATCTAGAGCCCGAGAGATCATGGAAGACAAGGAATTTTGCAATTCCTCCATGGAGTTTTGTATTTCTAATTTATTTCCATCCATATTATTTTTCATGTCATCCAGATTTATTTTCATTTCATTCTTCTTCTCATTCATCTTCTCATCCATTTCTTAAATTTTTATTTTTTATATTACCAAGTCATCCCTTGTGAGTTACTTAGCTCTCAAATCATTAAGTTGTTCCTCCAATTTGGATAGCTTGCTATGTATGTCCTAATTTTGTTCTTGAGTTATAGATGATACTTCAAGAGGTTTAATTGGTGTTGACATATTTTTTGGACCCATGTAGAATATAAATAATAATACTCTATTTTTCCACTTTATCACAAATTTTGAATCACCAAAAACATATCTTCCAATAAAAAGTTATGCTAATTGCAAGTTGTGTACCTTTCAAGCTCTTAATTTGGAGTTTGTTCTCCTGACCGACCTTCCTTATTGGGTATTTATGAAATTCCAGCCCTTCTAACTCTGAAATTCTTGTCTGTAGTACTCTTATATGTCCTCTCTACAATTCCACAGATCTAATCAAAATTGGATTTTCCTAGTGAAAGTTAGAATAACTTTCCCAAAACTAGCTTATTTTTTCGCTTCTGAGAGAGTGCAGTTGTATATAATGCCATGTGCCCAATATTTGATATCTGATTCTAAAACTTGAACTAGAAATAATATGGATTTTTCGCTTTCAAATTCAGCTAGTCTCACCAAATTTGGATCCTCTATGAAGAATATATGATGATTTTACCCAGAACACCATTTTGAGACTAGCAATAGGACTAGTCAAAAACCCTATTATAATCATTATAATCATCTTCTTGTGAATGAGCATAGCCGTCACATCTCCTCTCAAAGATAAAGTTGTCACCATCCTAGAGAGTCTTGCACTCTGTATTTTTGCAGTCTCTTTACCATTATTTCATTAATAGAAATCAAGTATTGTTGTATTTATTTGTTTCTGGAAATTTTCATGAGTATTTCATTGTAATTTCTCTACTTTCATTTTGTTTCGAACATAATTCGGATCAGTTGTATCAGAGCAGGCTTCTCTTGATCATTTTTTCAGTGCATGTCCCTGACGAGATATGAGTATAGCCAATTGGGTCTCAAGTTTTTATCTCTTGAGGATAATCACTCTCGCACACAGAAGAAACCCTTGATGGCGGCAGAAAATAAAGACGACGGAGAAGAATATTCTATTAACTTGTTGCTTGAGAAAGCTCTTGTGCGACAGAGAGACAAAATGATGGAGAATTTTGCACACATTCTTCAACACCTTTCGATAGCAACAGGCGCATCTTCATTAAGCAGCCATTTTGGAGGAACCTCTCCCTTCAAGGTGCAAGTTTATTTTGATATTCCCATATTTAAAAGTCAGATAGATGTGGATGCCCTAGAAAAATGGTTAAATCTATTATAAGGTTATTTCTCTATTCAAAAATTTTCCGACAGGGAAAATATCACCGTCGCACTCCTCAAGGCTCTCCCCCATGTCAAACATTGGTGGAAAACTTATTGGGAGCAAATTTCCAGAGATGAATATGGAATATATGGGGTCGAGCCCACTTGGAATTTTTTTGTGGATGTGGTCAAAGAAAAGTACTATCATGTTGATAACTATGAAGACTAGTACATGAGATGGACCACACTGCGACAAGAGAAGAGCCAAACAGTGTTGAAGTTCACAAATACTTTACATACCTTGCACACCAAACTAGGTATCAAGGACTCTGGGTGGCATCTAGTTCTAAAATACCGTGGGGCTCTGCATAGGTACATACAAACCAAAATGGATTTCATAAACATCTCATCATTGGGAGTTTCCTATCGATATGTTGTCAAAATCGAGCAGAAATTTAGGCACCAGAACAAATGGGAATTCAGGTCTGCAAATCTAAAACAACCAAAGAACGGTAGAGATGTACCTAACCAACAACCTCTAGACAACCAGTCCAAGACACGGGAAAAAAAGGGTAAAGGGAAGATGAAGAATGACACTAGAAAGTGGTGTGACTTCCACAAAATCCCCTGGCACAACATTGATGAATGTCGCTCAAAAAATTCATTGGTGGTTGAGGTCAAAGACATGGAGCCGAACCCTGATTTGGAATCCAATCTAGAAAATATTGAAAACAAATAGATCATCGATGCATACCCCACTGCCACTGTCACGATCGCCACTTTTCAACTAGAAGAAATGGTATATCTTTAAGAGGAGGAGTGCCTCTTCCATTCACAGATGTGGGTTAAGGGGACCCCATTGCATTTCATTGTTGATAATGGTAGCCATAAGAACCTCAACTCAGCTAAGGTTGTCAAACAGTTGGGGTTGTCGACAACACCACACCCATAGCCATACAACATCGGGTGGCTTCACCAGGAACAAGATCTCTGTGTCAGCCAACAATGTCACCTGTCCTATGGCATCCGGCCCTTCAAGGATGAGGTAGTGTGTGATGTTTCCCCTATTGATGTATGTGATGTGGTTTTGGGCCAACCATATATGTGGAGATGCCATGTTGTCTATGAGTCTAGACCCTGTAGTGTCATTATTACTCTGGGAGGTCAGCTCTATCGGATACCAGAGGTATTTTCGACTACTGATCGACCAATACAGTGCCGCAAGGTAATCTCTCATACTAGAAAATCTATCCTCTTCACAGTTTGTTCAAAAGATGCACATAATATCGCTACAACCACTACAGCCTCAACACCTTCTATCCTGCAAAAATAGATTGTCAAAGAGAAAGAAGATATTGTTTCTTCACCTACAATGGTGCCTACACAATGCCCCGTCAAACCTAGAGACAACAGGTTGGTGGATCATATTCAACCCCTCCAACAACTGGTTTGTGATAGTCTTCCACAAACCAAGCAACATAAATTCTCCAACAAAGAATGCAACTCACCAAGATTCAGATTCAGAACATGATTTCCCCTCTTCCCTGGGCACTCAACGCAATGGAGACTATTGTTTCCTAAGGGAGGAGGATTGATCTGGGTGGATATTGGTGGCCACCCACCTGTTCCAACTGGCTTCTTTTGCCAGTTTTTAGTTCAATACGTTATATCGTACTTCTTTGTAATTGTGGTTCTACACTTTCAGGGATGTCTAGATCCTTACACATATTCCAGGTGGATACTGGTGGCCTCCCACCTAATCCAACTGGCTTATTTTGTATGTTTTCATGTCAGCACATCTTGTTGTACTTCCAGGGTCGTTTTTGGGGCCCTAAACAGTGTTATTTTGGCTCGCCATAGTCAAACTGTAGATGGAGTCAGAATTTGACAGTGTAATGCGTAGTTCTCGAAATAACTTTCCAACGGGATATCACACGCCTAAAACGAAGATCGTATGAAAAAGTTATGACCCCGAGAATTTAATGTACTAACTTACCCAAACGGGGCCCACGTGAATTTTGGTGTTTCATCTCTTGGGGTTAGGTTTTTGGATGTATAGGGTTTTGGCATTCATGTTTAACATAAAAAGGCCTTCAAATCCTCATTTTAATCATCTTCTTGCGAATGAGAATAGTCGTCACATCTCTTCTCAGAGATAAAGTTGCCACCATTCTAGCGAGTCTTGCACTATGTATTTTTACAGTCTCTTTACATTTATTTCATTAATAGAAATCAAGAATTGTTGTATTTCTCTTTTTATGGCAATTTTCATGAGTATTTCATTGTAATTTCTTTGCTTTCATTTTGTTCCGAACATAATCCGGATCACATGGCTACTACTATGATGGTTCTTAGGGAGACCTATGGGTTAAACTTAAATTCTTAACATCTACATAGAAAATGAAACTCTTGTATCACCTTGATTTCTTCACACCCTATGATGATGATAGGGCATATTCACAATGAGATTTCAAATGACATAGGTCTAATTTGAACTCTGTGATCTCACTCTCCCATGTCCAAGGGAATTAATAAACATGTCAAAATAAATGTGAATTGTTTATTCTATACCTACATGAAGTGTTCTAAATATGCATTACTGTTCCACATGATACCTAAGTAATCATTTTAGATTTAGTGTGCATGAGAAAATAAGATAAGTAAACACTTCATAAAATTGTGGTCACATTTTTTAGGCAAGTTGTTGAAGGTGACTAGAGAGAATGAAATTAACATGGATGAGAAGAATTCATTATTTACCTTGGGATTACATAGTGAGAGGGTTATCATCACTATTTCAATAATTATTATTAGGGCTCGCTACATTTTCCATGTTTTTTTCCTTTAGTCTTAGCATTATATTATTGTACCCTGCAAAACATCCATGCCCAATGACAATCACTATGATTTTCTCTACTTTATTTCCATTAAACTCTCAATGAATTGCTTGCTTTGTTTCTGCATCCTAGATTTGCACAATAAGAAATAATGTATAAGATATAGAGCATCACTCACAACAATCACTCTTCTTTTGTTTTTATAGTTAACTACCTAATTTAATATAACCTCACCTATCTTCAATGATGATGATGACGATGATATGATGGTGATCATGACAATGGAAATGATGATGATGATGACAATGGAAATGATCATGACAATGGTGCGCGATGATGATGATTTATGGCGATGACAATGACGAGGATGATGATGATGATGATGGTGATGATGACAATGGCGATGATGATGACAATGATGATGATTGCGACAATGATGATGACAATGACAATGAAAATGATGATGATGACAATGACAATGTTGATGATGATGACAAATACAATGACAATGACCATGATGATGATGACTGCGATCATGATGATGATGATGATGATGATATTTATGATGATGATGATTGCAATGATGATGATGATGACAATGACGACAATGTTGATTATGGTGATTAAAATGATGACGAGGATGATGACAATGACGATGACAATGATGATGACACCATAATGACAATCATGATAGTGACGCTGATGAGGAGGAGGAGGAGGAAGATGATGAAAATGATGATGATGACCATGTTGATGATTATGGAAATGATGATGATGACCATGTTGATGATTATGGAAATGATGATGATGATGAAAATGGAAATGATGATGACGATGGCGCGGGATGATGATGACTATGATTTATGGTGATGAAAATGGTGATGATGATGATGATGATGACGATGGTGATGACAATGATGATGACAATGGTGATGACAATGATTACAATGACAATGTCGATGATGATGATGAAGACAATGATGATGATGATGATGACAACGATGACAATTTTGATTATGGTGATGACAATGATGATGAGAACGAAGATGATGATGATAACGATGATGATGACACCACGACAACGATCATGATAGTGATGATAATAACGATGATGAGGAGGAGGATGATGAAAATGATGATGATGATGATGATGATAACCATGTTGATGATGATGGCATTGACGATGATGATGACAATGGAAATGATGATGATGGTGGTGGTGGTGGTGGTGATGACAATGATGATGACAATGGCGATGATGACGACAATAGCGATGATGAAGAGGATGTTGATGAAAATGACAATGTCAATTATGATGACGAATAAAATGATGATGACCACTATGATGATGATGATGATGATGATTATGGTGATGAAAATGATGACGAGGACAACGATGATGATGACCCCGGAATGAGTGATGACGATGATGAGGAGGAGGATGATGAAAATGATTATGATGACGATGATGATGACGATGACGATGACGATGATGAGTGATGACGACGACGACGACGACGACGGTGATGATGACAATGTTGATGATGATGGCAATGATGATGATGATGATAATGGCAATGATAATGATGATGTCATTTGATGATGATGATGATGATGACGGTGGTCGTGGTGATGAAAATGGTGATGCTGATGACAATGGAAATGATGATGACGATGATGATGACAATGACAATGTCGATGATGATGATGAAGATAATGATGATGATGATGATGATGAACATGCTGCTGCTGATGATGATGATTATGATGATGAAAAAATGACCCCAGAATTTTGGGACAGGAAAAATCATAGAAAACTTTATAAGATGTGGAACCATTCTGAATTAGTGGAACATGTGGGTGGCCACCAATATCCACCTAGATCATAATTCTACTCGAAAATCATCCATTCTTGAGGCCTGTAACCATCATTATATCATCGATTCACTCCAACTCACTAGTAATGACCATTTTGGCCCTCTATATAGCTTTGTATTCATGATTCTTCCTCATTCTACCACAATGGATTTCAGCTTGAAAAAGATAAAGTAGGGTGCAAGGTGACTCGATTGCAAGATAATTAAGCATATTGGAAACCTTTGATGCATATATTTTCGATCTAGTTACCCTCCATTTCTCATAAATTTTGTTTCAAATGTAGAGAAAAAAAATGTGAAGTCTCTTGTAGCCTAGGGAAAGATTCAATTTCAAAGTCCGTGAAGTCCCTAAAATTTTAAATTGAGGTCAATTTATAAGGTTATGATGACCCTTCCTCTCAGGACGCACTCCAATAATATTCAATAGAAAACCCTCGCACATGTCCAGATATAAATTATTTTTTTGTTGATTTTTTTATTAGGATTATTGTTCTATTGATACCCGTAGAGATCCCTATCGGGTTCATTGATTTTTGCATACCTACGTCTAAAAACCAAAGTATATATCTATTAATTCAGGTTTGATCAATTACTGTGGATTTGAATTGGATTTTTTTCTTACTATGTTTATATAATTTACCAGGTTATAAATCAAAGCCCCCATAACCAAAATCCCTAGTATTCTTCAGAATATCAACAATTTGTTTTCTTTGAATTTATCGGTATTATACTTCATTGGGAATTGGTGTAGGGTTTGTTTCTTCAATGCATAAAAGGAATGGTTTCTTGATGTTCAAAACAGAAAGAATATGTTGAAGCATTTTATCTCGCAGGCCTCCTGTAAAATCTAAAGAATACGAGACGACCTAGAATGGGCTTGATATCTCTATGTTCATGGACTCAATCGACCATCAAAAATGTCCCCCTCCAGTTGTCTATGGTGTTTTTCTGGTCTATTGGTATCTCAAAGAAGCAGTTATCTTGGAATATGCATTTTGTTATCTCCATTGTTGGTGCATTTTTAGTTGTTCGAACTAACCTCTATAAGTCTAAAGCTTTGTTGCTTTGACTTTTGTATCTCCTTCATAAATAATTTGAAGCTTGTCCCAAATCTCTTTAGCAAATTTATAGTGTGCAACTTTGTGAATACCGTATCACTGAGACCATTCAAAAGTGCATTTGTGGCTTTGGAATTATTCTCACTGAGTTTTAGTGCTTTGTCATTTGTTGGTGGAACTGTTGGTGCTGTGTATCCATCTAAAATTGATTGCCAAACTTGAGATCCATGTGCCTGTATATATTTCCTCATCCTTATGCTCCAAAAATCATACTTTTGTCCATCAAACTGTGGTATTCCATTTTTATATGAGTTGGTATTCTCCATGATATACCTTTCAGTGGTTAAACTGATTTCTGAAGGAACCTTCTCTGATACCAATTGTTGGATTACTGAGAGGGGGGGTGAATCAGTAATAGAGAAATTTAATCCTTTTTAACCATATAATCCAAGTGTTATATCAATGAAGCATTATCATCCAATAACTACAGAGTAAATAAGCAATTAACATATGAACAAACATACACATACACAGTACACCAGTGTTTTATGTGGAAACCCTAATCGGGAGAAAACCACAGAATGTTTTTTCTTATATGTCTTGAAGAATTACATTCATTGGAAGCACCAACTTCCTTTGTTTTCCAGCTGCAACTAGAAGGAGGCTCTAACCCCCTAGTTTCTCAAGCTACAACCTAAGGGAATATCCAACTCCCCAATTCTCTGGCTACAACCAGAAGAAGGCTACAACCCCCTATGTTCTCCAGCTACAATCGGAAGGTGGCTACAACCACCTGTCCTTGCCCTATCCTACCACCCTGAAGTAGAAGTAGAATGATGGAACCACTGTCAACCTGTCACTGTGACATATATCGTTGTAAACCCATACCAATAAATCTGAACCATGCATCAACCTA
>JASDQU010106065.1:72610-111147 GCA_032191745.1 Picea mariana
ACCTCAACCTGTAATCAACCTGTACCATAAACAAGTGCATCAACCATGCACCAACCTGTACCAAATAACCTGTAATCAACCTGTACCATAAACAAGTGCATCCAACCATGTACCAAGTATGTACCAATCATGTGTCAACTACTCATCAACTATGACTCATCAATATGTACCAATATCATCAACTATACACCACATGTATGTGCCAACTCATCAACTACTTGTCTCAACCATGTACTCAACATGTACCTCAACCAAAATCCCTCAAAAATTTCATCATACAAATCTGATTTGTATCTCTGTAATAGACCTAGTGTATATGATCACATTCCTACAAACCTTCCTTAACTTCAACAACAAGAGACTAACATTTTCATCAAACTTTTCTTTAGTCTCACATGCCTGGTTTTGGATTAGTTAACAACCCTAACTTGAAGTAATCATAACTTTGTACCTGTAATGTATAAAGATTTGAAATGGATACACAATGTTCTTCAGTGTGTTTTATGCAATTCATCCAGGTTTCACTACCTGGAACCTCTCAGAAAAGCAGTTATAGCAAATATGACATACCTTGCTGAATTCTGGCTTATTCTAGAGAGTGACCTTGTAGAGTGTGCCCCGCACAGAATATTTGTTGAATTGATATGAAAATGTTACACAACATACTATAAACTGTACCCTAACTAACACATTTGGTTTCCTGTAATTTGTATCTGTTATGAAGAAGTTATGACATTTTTACCCAAAACACTTGTTTTTAACTAGTTTCAGGACTAGCCACAAACCCTATTTTCCACGGAGTGTAACTCCAAAACTACAATGACCCACAAGCCGAATTCGTTACCACATATACTTGGATATGTTTTCTCAATGGAATAGAAATTTCACGATCTGAATCATTATAGAAAAATTTATAGTGAAAATGGTGAGATGACTTATAAATAACATACCTTAGAAGGCACCATCAAAAAAATTTATCCTTCCTTGCATTTCGACCTTCTTTTCTTCACCTTCCCTCAGAATTTCGGCTTAGATATCCTTGGTTACCTCAGACACCTATAGATATTCAATATTCTCAAGTGTGATTAAAATGAGAGAGCCTTGCCTCTTATTTATACTCTTCAAGTAGCTTCCTTAAAAACATCTTCTAGGTCACTTGGCCCCACTTTCCTTATTTTAGGGTTAACCCACTTCTAATTTCTCCATTAAATTTATTATTGAAATAATTTATTTTGTATTCAATTTGAATTATAATACACTCATTACTTCACTTTATTATTTACCTTTTAAAAACTCTTAAACCACTTTGACTACTTTGATCTTTTGGGGCTTCTAGATGACATATGAGGGTCCTCCAACTTCGTAAGGCCATAACTCTCAAACCGTGAGGAGTTATGTGACATTCCACATACCACCAGAAATGGAATGACATGTAATATCCATATAGAATAGTATTATCTGAAAATATATCATAACTCATATTTTTATCCATCAAACAAACTTGGGTCCATTACCCAAACCCGGGGTCTCTAACTTCTCATGGCCATAACTCTCTAACTATGAGGAGTTATGTGACGTTCCACGTACCACCGAAAATTGAATGACAAGCACTGTCCATATAGGATATTTTACCTGACAAATTCATTGTCCTTCATCTCATTATTCCACAATTAAGCACAGGTTCTCTTACTCTGCAAAGCGTCTTCCCGTGAGGGCTTTCACCATAAGGGGACCACTTTGGAGTTCATCCATATTTACTTCTTATCAACCATGACAAGACAATAATTATTTATCTTTACATCAAACAATATTGGGTCCATTACCCAAACCTTTGTGTTGCAGGGCTTTCTTCAAGGGTTGACATCAATGACAACCAACCTTAATCAACAATCTCCCCCTTTTGCATTGATGGCAACACTCCGATGCAATACTAAAATCATATCACCCATGCTCCCCTTGGCACCATGCCTCTATCCTCTGTATCTGATAAATTTTCCTCTGTCCTCTGCATCTGATAAATCTGCTCCCCCTGGAACCATGCCTCTGTCCTCTGCATCTGATAAATCTCTCCCCCTTTTTCATCAATGGAAAAGGTATCTTTCCATCCAGGGCTTCTCCCCCTGACTGAATTGCCTCTTATGGTGCTTCCTCGTGTACATCTAAGACATATAATATAAGCATTCAAAAACCACTCAAAAAGCATTCATTTTGGAGTAGAAATAACTCCAAGTCTTTGGCGAAGATATTCCAAGGCTTCTCATGGAAGTGGTTTTGTAAATATGTCTGTCATTTGTTCTTTTGTGCCCACATACTCAAATGTTATTTTCTGCAACCTGATCTCGTAGAAAGTGATACTTGATTGGAATGTGCTTCGTCTTGGAGTGCATCACCGGGTTTTTTGAGATATTGATGGCACTTGTATTATCACAATATATTGGAATGGGCTCATCATACTCAACCTGTATATCTGTCAAAGTTTGTTTCATCCAAAGAACCTATGTACAACATGTTGTTGCTGCAATATACTCTGCCTTAGTTGTAGATAGAGATACTGATGATTGTTTCTTGCTTAGTCATGATACCAAACACTCACCTAAGTAGAACGAAGCTCCACTAGTGCATCGTCAGTCATCAATACAACTTGCCCAATCTGCATCTGTGTAGGCAATAAGTGATAAATCTTTTCCTTTTGGATACCATAATCCAAACTCTTATGTTCCTTTGAGATATCTGAAAATCCTCTTTACTGCTAATACATGTGATTCCTTTAGTGCTTCTTGAAATCATGCCACCTATCCAATTGCTTGCATTACTCTGGTCTGGATGTTGTCACATATAGTAGGTTGCTAATCATTGACCTGTATTGCATCTGATCTGTAGACTTTGAATCATCATCTTTGCTCAACTTACAACTGGTTTGCATGGGAGTGATAAATGGTTTGCAATCTTCCATTCTGAACCTCTTTAGCATTTCTCTGATAGACTTGGTTTGAGAAATAAAAATTTCTTGGTTGCTTTAACGTATCTGAAGTCTCAGAAAGAAGGATAGTCCTCCAAGTAACGACATTTCAAATTCATTTTGCATGTCTTTTTCAAATTTCTGGCTTAACCTGTCATCACCACTACCAAAAATAATATCATGAACATAAACTTCAATTAATAAAATATTACCTTGACTTACCTTGATGTAGAGGTCGTTGTCTGCACTTCCTTTTCTAAACCCTGCCTGTTGTAGATAATTATCCAGTCTGGAGTACCATGCTCTAGGAGCCTATTTTAGACCATACAAGGCCTTCTTTAATTTACATACATAGTCTGTGTTCTCTGACAACTGAAATACTTCTGGTTGTTCAATGTAGACTTCTTCTTCAAGTTCCCCATTTAGAAAATTTGATTTTACACCCATCTGATATACTTGAACATTTTTGGAGCATGCATAAGCTAAAAGTAAACGGATTGCTTCCATTCTGGCAATTGGGGAAAATGTCTCTTCAAAGTTGATTCCTTCAATATGTGCATATCCTTTACATACCAATCTAGCTTTGTTCCTTGTAACATGTCTATCTTCATTCAATTTATTCCTGAAAACCCATTTTTTGTCGATCACATTCTTATTCTTTGGTCTTGGAACCAATTCCCAAGTGTCATTTTTCTCTATTTTATCCAATTCTTCATCCATGGTCTTATTTCAAAATTCATCCTTGTTGGCTTCTTCAAAACAGTTTGGTTCAATTGTAGATAAGAGTGCCAGGTGTGTTTGTTCTAGTGAACGGATTTTTCTTCTAGTCTCAACTCCTGCATCTTTATATCCAATAATCTGATCTAAAGGATGATTCTTTTGTACTCGTTTGCTAGGTGTCTTTGGAGATACTTTCTAAACTTGCTCTTCTCCTTCTATTGGATTCTCTTCATCTTCATATTCCTCTTCTACTTCTTTTTCATCTTCTTCTTCGAAAAGTTGTTCCATTGATTTGTTTTCTTCTTCCTTTGATTCTGGTCTGCCTGTTTCATCAATTGTTACGTTGATGCTTTCCACAACTTTGTTCAATATTAGATTGTAACACTTGTACGCTTTCCTTGTACTTGAGTAACCAACAAGTATTCCTTTGTCCACGCGAGAGTCAAACTTTCCCATTCTATCATCTTCTCTTTTGATGTAGAATTTGCTTCCAAAAACTCTGAAGTGCTTCACATTTGTTGGTCTTCCTTTCCATAGCTCATAGGGAGTTTTATCAGTGTTGTTTCTGAGCATTACTCTATTTTGAATGTGAACAACTGTATGCACTGCCTATGTCCAAAATATATCTGTCAATTTGGAACCCATTAGTATTGTTCGAGCCATTTCTTGTATTGTCATATTCTTTATTTCAACAACTCCATTCTGTTGAGGTGTCCTAGCAACGAAGAATTGCATTTTTATTCCATGACTGTTACAGTATTCCATAAATTCCTTTGAAGTGAACTCTCCTACATTATCAGATCTCAAACATTTGATTCTTGAATCCATCTCATTTTCAACCATTTCCTTGTAGATCTTGAAGTTTTCAAAAGCTTCTGGCTTGTTCTTGAGAAAGCAAATTGCAGTCATTCTTGTATAATCATCAACTAAAATCATAAAGTATTTTTCACCTTTTAAGACCTTTGTTGTAGTTGGTCCAACTAGATTAGTGTGCACAATTTCCAGTGGTCTTGTTGTTGAATATTCCTTTGATTTGAACCTGGTCTTTGTTTTCTTTTTTTTTTGACAATGCTTGCATAAAGTGTTGGTTGGTTTCGTGATCTGGGCAATTTCTCTGACTGCTTATCTTTTGTTGAATTTGAAAAGGTTATCTAAATGCATGTGACCCATTCTTCTATGCCATAGCCAACTTTCATCTTCCTTTCCTAGACAACACTTTTCATTTCCAATTTCACTTAACACATATATGTTGTTTGAAGTTCTTGCAGTTGTACCGACCAATTTCCCTTAACCTTCTTTTCTTATCTCACACTTTTCTGAATCAAAAGTAAGTTTATGACCTTGCTCACACATTTGACTCACACTTAGAAGATTATGTTTTATATATTCTACCAGTAGAACATTTTGTGCCTTTTCATTCTTGTTCCCAATTCAGACTCTGCCTTCTCCAAAGATTTTGGATGAATTATCATTTATGAAGGAGACTGATCAATTTTTTTTCTTTTCGTAATGTAAGAAATTTGTCTTTATCACATGTCATGTGTTTTGAACATCCACTGTCAACATACCAACCGTGTTTCTTTTGCTTAGCTTGTAGAGAGACTATGCATTCTTCATTGCTATACTGATCTTGCTTTCTTATCCATGTCATTTTATGAGGTTCTTGTCTTTGACTGTTGTTATTTTGTTGAGGTTATTTAGGAGGGACTGTCATTCTGCAATCCTTAGCCATGTGTCCAAAATTGTTACATTTGTAACATTCCACCTCAATGCTCAAATATTCATACCTGTTGTAACTTCTTCTTTGTGTGTCACTAGGTCTCCTTGAATAATCCCTTTGTGTATAACTCTCAAAGTTGTTATTGTTCATGTTGTTAGCTCTGTAATTCACAACTTTATGTCCAAAATTATTAAATGGATAACATAAACCAAAAAATATAGTTTGATACCTGGGAGTTGAAGATATTCTGAAAGGAGGTGCTCTTATGAATCCTTCTTCTTCATGAGGCCTATATGTCTGTTGTTGATTCTGAAATCTGAATCTTCTTGGTGGAGGAGTGTCCTGTAATCTTCCTTGTATATCTTCCTATCCTCTTTGATTGTTTCTACATAGCTCTTTGGATTTGTTTCTTGCTCTGTTGTTTTGGAGCTTGATCCCTTTTCTATCTGATTGCATCCAAGTCCGAACTTGTCAAAATGAGATTTTTTACTACTGATAATGTCATCCAAAACTTTTGAGTTACTTTGCATATTTCTTTTTTGAATATTCTTTCTTAGTGTGACAACCTCTGCTTCCAAGTTTCCAATGATCTTGTCCTTTTCTTCTAGTTTTTCTTTGAGTGCTTCTTCAATTCTTCTATCTTCTTCTATTTGAACCTTCAATTTTGTGATCATTTGTTCTAGTTCTCGAGTGTCATTTCTCTTGTCTAGTTCTGCTTGTAGTTTCTTGTTTTTCTTCTTTTCTCTTCTGATAACTTTTATGGCACACATTAATTCTTCTCGATAGTCAACTTCTGCCTCTTCAATTTCTTCTTTGACTTCTTCACATTCTTCTTCAGCTTCTTCATATTTTTCTTTAGAGTCTTATTTGTCAGAGTCTTTTACTACCATGAATATAACTCTTCCTGTCTCATTGTCACTGACTTCATCTTCATCTGATGATGAGATGTCTTCTTTGGTGTATAAGATTTTCTTAAAAACTTTCTTTGTAGTTCTTTTTCCTTTATATGTGTGTTTTCCTTTTGAGTTACCTTCATCATTTCTCTTTTTCTTATGAGGAAATTTGTTAGCAAAATGACTGATACCATAACAATTAAAACAAATTAAAGGGAGCTTACCTCTATACCTACCATTGGTTCCCTTGTTCAGTCTTTTGATGAAGTTGGCCACTTCTTCATCATCTTCTGAGGCATCATTGTTGTTGCTATATTCTTCTAGTTCCTTTTTCTTTTTCTTTGATCTTCTGGATGCCTTGAAGGATGCTTCTTTTACATCTGGATTTTCCTGCTCAGTTCTCATTTCATATGTTGTGAAGATTCCATGCAGTTCGTCCATGGTTATTGAGTTCAGATCCGATCTTTCTTCTAGTGTTGATATCTTAGGGTTGAATCTCATAGGAAGAAGTAGTTTGTGATATCTTCATCTTCCTTCATTTTTAGTTGTTCGAACTGACCTCTGTAAGTTTGAAGCTTTGCTGCTTTGACTTTTGTATCTCCTTCAT
Organism: Picea mariana; assembly: GCA_032191745.1. Taxonomy (NCBI): domain Eukaryota; kingdom Viridiplantae; phylum Streptophyta; class Pinopsida; order Pinales; family Pinaceae; genus Picea; species Picea mariana. Next base: position 79,510 of record JASDQU010106065.1, read on the forward strand.
AAATATTTTGAAGCTTATCCCAAATCTCTTTAGCGGATTTACAGTGTGCAACTTTGGTGAATACTGTATCACTGAGACCATTCAAAAGTGCATTTGTGGCTTTGGAATTTTTCTCACCAAGTTTTACTACTTTGTCATTTGTTGGTGGAACTGTTGATGTTGTGTATCCATCTACAATTGATTTCCAAACTTGAAATCCCTGTGCCTGTATATATGTCCTCATCCTTATGCTCCAAAAAGAATACTTTTGTCCATCAAATTGTGGTATTCTGTTTTTATATGAGTTGGTACTCTCCATGATCTACCTTTCAGTGGTTAAACCGATTTCTGAAGGAACCTTCTCTGATACCAATTGTTGGATTACTGAGAGGGGGGGTGAATCAGTAATAGAGAAATTTAATCCATTTTAACCATATAATCCAAGTGTTATATCAATGAAGCATTATCATCCAATAAATGAAAACTAAATAAGCAATGAAAAAATGAACAAACATACACATACACAGTACACCAGTGTTTTATGTGGAAACCCAAATCGAGAGAAAACCATGGAATGTTTTTCCTTATATGTCTTGAAGAATTAGATTCATTGGAAGCACCAACTTCCTTTGTTTTCCAGCTGCAACTGGAAAAAGGCTCCAAACCCCTAGTTTCTAGGGCTACAACCTGAGGGAATATCCAACTCCCCAATTCTCTGGCTACAACTAGAAGGAGGCTACAACCCCCTATGTTCTCCGGCTACAACCGGAAGGTGGCTACAACCACCTGTCCTTGCCCCATCCTGCCACCCTAAAGTAGAAGTAGAATGATGGAACCACTGTCAACCTGTCATTGTGAGATATATCGTTGTAAACCTGTACCAATAAATCTGAACCATGCATCAACCTATACCTCAACCTGTAATCAACCTGTCCCATAAACAAGTGCATCAACCATGCACCAACTTGTACCAAATAACCTATAATCAACCTGTACCATAAACAAGTGCATCCAACCATGTACCAAGTATGTACCAATCATGTTTCAATTACTCATCAACTATGACTCATCAACATGTACCAACATCATCAACTATACACCTCATATATGTGCCAACTCATCAACTACTTGTCTCAACCATGTACTCAACATGTACCTCAACCAAAAACCCTCATAAATTTCATCATCCAAATCTTATTTGTAGATATGTAATAGACCTGGTGTATATGATCACATTCCTACAAACCTTCCTTAACTTCAACAACAAGAGACTAGCATTTTCATCAAACTTTTCTTTAGTCTCACATGCCTGGTTTTGGATTAGTCAACAACCCTAACTTGAAGTAATCATAACTTGTACCTATAATGTATAAAGATATGAAACTGATACACAATTCTCTTCAGTGTGTTTTATGCAATTCATCTAGGTTTCACTACTTGGAACCTCTCAGAAAATGAGTTATATCAAAAATGGCATACCTTGTTGAATTTTGGCTTATTCTAGAGAGCGACCTTGTAGAGCGTGCATCGCATGAAATATTTGTTGAATTTATATGAAACTATTACAAAGAATACTAAAGAATTTAACCTAACCAACACATTTGGTTTCACTGAATTTTGATTTGTTATGAAGAATTTATGACGTTTTTACCCAAAACACCTGTTTTTGACTAGTTTCAGGACTAGCCACAAACTCTATTTTCCACGAAGTGTAACTCCAAAAATACAATGACCCAAGAGCTGAATTTTTTACCACAGATACTTGGATATGTTTTCTCAATTTCATAGCAATTTCACTGTCTGAATAATTATAGAAAAAAAGTTATAGCAAAAATGGTGAGATGACCTGTAAATAACATACCTTAGAAAGCACCATCAAAAGAATTTATCCTTCCTTGCATTTCGGCCTTCTTTTGTTCACCTTCCCTTAGAATTTTGGCTTAGATATCCTTGGTTACCTCATAAACCTATATATATTCAATATTCTCAAGTGTGATTAAAATGAGAGAGCCTTTCCTCTTATTTATACTCTCCAAGTAGCTTCCTTAAAAACATCTTCTAGGTCACTTGGCCTCACTTTCCTTATTTTAGGGTTAACCCACTTCTAATTTCTCCATTAAATTTATTATTGAAATAATTTATTTTGTATTCACTTTGAATTGTAACACACTCATTACTTCACCTTATTATTTACCTTTTAAAAACTCTTAAACCACTTTGACTACTTTGACCTTTTGGGGCTTCTAGATGACATATGAGGGTCCTCCAACTTCGTAAGGCCATAACTCTCAAACCGTGAGGAGTTATGTGATGTTCCACATACCAACAGAAATGGAATGACATGTACTATCCATATAGAATAGTATTATCTGAAAATATATCATAACTCATACTATTATCCATCAAACAAACTTGGTTCCATTACCCAAACCTGGGGTCTCCAACTTCTCATGGCCATAACTCTCTAACCATGAGGAGTTATGTGACGTTCCACATACCACCAGAAATGGAATGACAAGCACTATACATATAGGATATTTTACCTGACAAATTCATNGAGTTATGTGACGTTCCACATACCACCAGAAATGGAATGACAAGCACTATACATATAGGATATTTTACTTGACAAATTCATTGTCCTTCATCTCATTATTCCACAATTAAGCATGGGTTCTCTTACTTCGCAAAGCGTCTTCCCGTGAGGGCTTTCACCATAAGGGGACCACTTTGGAGTTCATCCATATTTACTACTTATCAACCATGAAAAGACAATAATGAGTCATATTTACATCAAACAATATTGGGTCCATTACCCAAACCTTTGTGTTGTGGGGCTTTCTTCAAGGGTTGACATCAATGACAACCAACCTTAATCAACAATAATAATGGTCAACCATGTCAAGGGAGAAATAACAACCTTTAAACCAACTACCCTTTTGAATTATGTGGTGAAAAAGGCCATTACACTCATCATTTCCCCCGAATCGTTGACTACAAACAAATGAAGGACGCGGTGAATCCTCAATGGGCTCCCAACCCTCAAGGTCCAGCTCAGGTACCTCCCACTTATATACCACCACCACCGACAGAATTACAAAATCATAGCTCACATTAAGGAGCCATTAATACTCATCCAGAAGGGGGCCAAAGCCCACACCCCCAAGGGAATTTCCCTCCACCTAAACAACCCCACCCAGGGAACACCACATACTGTAGTATCCTCCTCACCACTGAAGAGGAAATCCTCTTACAAACTCATAGTCACAAATATGGCACATCCCCTAATCCATTACCTACCACTTCGGATGTCCCCCATCCACCAACTGGACAACCATTAATGATCCCTCATCCTAACACTGAATCCATTGCTTGCATGCCTTGCACACCCTTGCGCAGGAATGTGCATAATCCTCATACTCGGGCCACCCATAGCTACAGTCTTATCGACAATATCGCTCAATCACTCGCTTCCATGTCAGTTATGGAAGTCCTTCAAATATGCCCTTCCCAAAAAAAGGAATTACTTTCACAACTGGGGACAGTAGATCCTGCAGGCACCTATCTAATCACATTTTACTTAGATAGAGTAGACCCTTGACTCTCATCATTAGTCACATTCTAGATTCTTGTCAAAATATGGAATATCAGTGTCCATCGTTGCATCATAGACGAAGGAGAATCCACTTGTGTCATGTCCAAATTAGTATGGTATAAAATCAGTTCACCTGACTTGATCCCCTCCACCATCACACTTCAAGCTTATTATGGTCTCCCATCCCAACCAGAAGGCCTATATCAAATGTTTCGCTCCATCTCAGGGGAAAAATAGTTATTATCGACATAGAGGCCATTGATGCCCAATTGGATTATAATATCCTCTTCAGATGAAGCTACATGTATTTCATGCAATTTGTAGCTTCCTTGGTCTTTCATACCATGCTCTTCTCACAAAATGGGAAAATCATCACCATCTATCAATTGACCCACCATGAACCCAATCAATTAGGGAACACTGATAACATCCTACCACTTATTTGCTCGAGCACCGACCTTGTCCCAATGATAGACATCAGACCAGGACTATTTCAGGATCCATATTTGATTGGTACATACCAAGGCTTCCCACACCCCAACCCCACCACCATCGTTGTGTGTGTTTTCATGGTTGATGGAGTCAAGATATTGAACCCCCTATCCATTGAGAAATCATCGGAATCCACCTCCACTCCTTCCCATCCCACTCTGATACTTCCTAACAAACTCCCCATATAGACTCCTCAGGACGAAAGAGAGAGGAATCCACCACCCATGGGTCAAATCCTTGTTTGGTAGACAGTCCCACAGGCCATCACCCAAATATCCTTCTTTTATCCTTCCCCAGGAGTAACAACATATCAAGTTTTTTCTACCCTCACTTTACCAAATATGGTCATATCCATCCCTATATGGTATCTAGAATCACCAACTATGGTACCAATTTTACCTCTTCCACCGCAACCCTCGATCCCATTACTGCAATTAGTGGCTCATCCATCCACTGACCCAACTGGTCACAAAGTTGGAGGCAATATTACCACTACAGGAGATGCTACCTCTGGAATGGAGGGAACTTCCACAAACTAACGAGGCACATGAAAAAATAAGGAACATTCTCTTCCTTCCCACCCCCATGTGCATTGTGAAACACGGTTGGACATCCTACCAATCTTTGCCCCGCTTTACCCGAGTTATGGAATCTCATTCTAAAACCCGTAAGTATACTACTCCTACCTACACCAGTCACCCCACCAACCTCTTTGAAACATTCTTCTTCCAAACTTATTAGTTTGAGAACCAAGCATGCTTGCAACATTTTTTCTCAATACGGTCATTACATGTACCACTGCCCAATCCTCCCTTAGTTCTGGGACACTCTCAAAGAAGTGCATCAAACCACATTATCCACATCATCCCAACCCATCTCCTTGGTACCAACAGTTAATAAAATTCTCTATCTCTCTACGTTAGTAAATGAGCGCATGTGATACCCTTGTGCATTGTGCTACCATATGGATCATTACAGGTATCAATGTCCACTCATCATTGAGGGACGCACACATTGGAGGGCTTCCATCACACCCATTCAATCGGTCGTACCAACCTTGGTGAACCCGATTGTGAACGATCACCATCCAAGCAATAATGGCATACATCCCTTGTGGCTCAACCCCCTTCCATTGACCTCTCTTTCCATTCCACCATTGATGTAGGAGCATCGCCAGCAAAGCACAAGCGTGGAAGACAGTTGGGCGGACTAGCGCACATTCTAAAATATTTTGAATTTCAAATGATCAATGTATTAATGTGATATATGACAAATCTTTTTGAATTATGAATGTCTTTAATGACTGGAAGCTGAACCATCACATAAGATTGATGGGGGAATGTATTTTGGTTTATGAATCGATTCACAGTACAAATTTGGAGCTTGCACTCTTATCTGTCTAAATCGATATTTATTGTTATAAGTGTTAAGTATTTGATAGCATTCAATTCCATTTAAGATAGCATAGAATAGTTGGAGGGAAGACTCGAAGAGAACCTCTTTGTATAAAGCTTTGTAATATTTTCCAAGTAGATGTTTATGATCGTTGTTGTTGTGGATAGAGGAGAATTGAGCAATAGTTGAATTTATCTTGTATAGGTTAAGGAGTAGTGAAGAACAATGTATGTATGTACACAAGTTTCAGTTGGATGAATATAACAGAGATATATTGTCCCAAATGTGTGTTGATTATGTGCCTACCTAAATAAACGGTAAAGCTTCTGTTATTTTTCAATTCTCTGTTATTTTTGTTCTTAATTCCATGATTTCATTTGCTTTGTTGAATGCATGAGTCGTTGTGAGGAGTATATAAGTTTTAATCATTTCTCTTCAGTGAGTGAGTGCAAGGTGTGCATAGTATCTGCAAGGAGTGCGTGACCAAGTCTGTTTCAAATCGAAAGCTCATAAGAGATAGTGAAACTCATATGTATGCAAGGAGTGCATTGACGTCTGTAAGGACTGCGTGATCGAGTTTTAAGACTTGAAATCTTAGGAAGGATAGCATGATTTCATTCACGGGAGACAAAAGTAGTTGGAGGACGGTCTCAAGGAGTGCGAAATTAATCCACACTGGAGCCGACTGTAGAAGACGAATCTTTTGCAGGGCGTGCACAGATCGAAATCTTGACTAAGTGTCGAAGAGATTTTTTAGAGGGACAAATCGAAGAAAGGAAAGCTCAGGAGGGAGAGCGACGGAATTCTTCAAGGAGAGAAGTCCCTGAAGTCTTCATTGAAAGTCAGTGAATGTGAGATTCATTCTCGGGAGAAGGGGAATGACTTCAGATCATTAGATCTGGTAAATATACATGGAAGATAATTGTGGGGTGTTTCAAAGTAGTTCGGAGTTCAACAATTATGAGGACTTGGAGAAAGCAGAGTTGCGAAGTCCAAAATCATAATTCAATCATAATCGTTGATCACCGAAGAGAACGTGGCAATGGATTAAGGATTTCAGGAATCAGAAGATCAGAGGTTGTGGGGGGAAGGCCTAGAGTTTCACAAAGTCACAAAGTCCGAACCATAGTGGGGCCAGCAAATCCAAGGAGACGCATGGTGGAAGTTCGGAACCTCAGAGAAGAGCATTCCGGGAAAGGTCGAGGGAAGGATTCGGGATATCCCTGAAGTCCGAACTGCGAAGAGGTAGACCCACGGTCATAGCCATGGTCACTTGCGGAAGAAACCTGTGTGTGTGGGTAGAGTAATTTCGGGTGCTCGTAGAGAACCAAGGAGTCGTTCTGACTCAGTGAATCCAAATGATCCAAGATTGGGAGGTTGAGCATACCTTTGGATGGAAGGGGGTTTGCGTCAACCATGATGCAAGGAATTCCCCTGAAACCCACTAACTCTCATGTAACACCAGTTTATGAGATTCCCCCTCCTCCATACCATGGTACATCTAGTACACATATGGATATTTGGTTTTTGACATCCATTGATTGTCTCCATTCCCCTCTTGTAGGGCCATCTACGTCAGGGATGAATGATGAGATCCAACCTTCACCAACTACCCCAATGAATCTTGACCCACCAATCTCACCGGTTACAAACTCCCTGTACTCCATCACCTTTCAGTCCGATGAAGACATTTAGAAGTACTATGTGCACCCAATTACCTATGCAATGTTTTTCATCATCGATCCCTTTTTCTAGCGCACAACTCCTTTCAGCCACCAACAGATACCCATGCATGTACCATTGAAGCTAAATATTTCATCCCTTATGGCCGCGTAGACTGGTTCAAGAACCCAATACCCTCTCTTGATGAATTTGAAGAAGGTAACATGGCCAATATCTCACCCACCATCAAGATCGACATTTCAATCAAACCCAATGTAATGGAAGAAATCACCTTGGGGGAAGCATGCTCCCCAGAGGAAATTGTAGCATACAAATCCCTATTCCGGGAATATTGAGATGTGTTTTCCTGGTCATACACTGAAATGTCAGGGTTAGACCCAACCATCATTGAAAATTGCATTGGCACTTGTCCTAAAGTTTCCCCTGTTCGCGAAAAGCAAGGCCTCCTCCACCCTTCCAAATCCATGGCGATCAAAGATGAGATCGAAAAACTACATCCAATTGGATTCATATACCCCATTGCATATACATATTGGGTCTCTAATCTTGTCCCTGTCAATAAAAAACAAGGCACCATTTGAGTTTGCAAAGACTTCTGCGACCTCAACCAAGCTTGTCCCAAAGACAACTTCACTACCCCCTTCATCAATCAATTCATCGGTGCATGTGCCAGTCATGAATTCCTTTCCCTCATGGATGTATTTTTTGGCTATAATCATATCAAAATCCCGCAGGTGGATCAATAAGAAACCACCTTCACAACCCCCCAGTGTACCTTTGCCTATTGCATCATTCCCTTCGGACTCAAAAATGTCGAGGTGACTTTCCAATGCGCAATGCCATATGCCTTCCATGATCTTTCTCACATCATTATTGCCTACTTGGACGACATTACATCTCGATCCAAGAAATGTTCCCAACACATAGAGGATCTACAGATCATCTTTGAACATTGTTGAAGATACAACATTCGGCTCAACCCACTTAAATGTGTCTTATGTGTCACTGCAAGCTGCCTATTGGGATTCATTGTGTCCCAGCATGGAATCATTGTACACCCCCTTAAATTTCGGGAAATCAATGAAATTCCCCCTCCCATGAACTTATGCCAGTTGCAAAGCCTCCAAGGAAAATCCAAATTCTTGCAATGGTTCATCCCTGACTATGCCATTCGAGACCATGGATTCCTTCGGTTACTCCACTGTGAAGTTTCACTGGGATCACCATGCCCAAGATGCCTTTGACTCACTCCAATATTCTCTCAATAAATCCCCCTTAATCAGTCCCCCAGACTATGACATGGATTACGTACTCTACCTATCTTCCTTAGAGGTTTTCATTGTTGGATTCCTCATCCAAGTTGATGAAGATCAATGTGAACATGTTATATATTACATTATCAACAATCTCTATGGGCCACCTCTCAAATAAAATCATGATGAAAAGCTAGCACTAGCAGTCGTCCTAGCAGTTCAAAATTTCTTCCATTATAACTTGCTTTGTACCACCAAAGTAGTTGCAAATTCCAACCCCATGCATTACCTCTTGAGTCACCGCCAGATCAATGGAAAATTTTCTCTTTGGATCGTCATTCTCCAAGAATATGACCTATATTTTACCACCCCAAAGAGCAATAAATCCCTTGTCCTCACCGAACTCCTCATAGACTTTCCATCTAACTCTACAGACCCCTCGGTCAATGAGAATTTCCCTAATGAGAATTTATTTCTCATATTATCAATAGACTCGTGGTACGGAAATATTTTGGTCTACCTCCACACTCAAAAATTAGTCCCACACTTATCTCAGAGTGATCATCATCGCATTTGACACCAAGCCTCGCGGTACCTCCTCATAGGAGGTGTTCTCTATCGTAGAGGTGTTGACACACTCCTTCAATGATGCCTCACCCTTGAAGAGGCTGAGACAGGTCTGAATGAATTCCACAGTGGGGCATGTGGCGGTCACTTATCCAACATGTCCACTTCCCAAAATATCATTCGGGTGAGCTATTTTTGGCCCACGTTATTTCATGATTGCATACACACATTTAAGTGATGTGACAAATGTCAGGTATATGCACATAAGGCTTGGGCACAACCTGCCCTGTTGCACCCCGTCATCATGGTTGGCCCCTTCTGTAAATGGGGCATTGATTTCATGACATGCAATCCTTTGTCTAGCAATGGACACAAATACATTGTATTCGTTGTTGACTACTTCACCAAATGGACTGAAGCTATGCCCACATTCAACAATACAGTCGACAAAACGGTGCTTTTTTTCTTCAACCATGTCATCTTTCACTTCAAGTTCCCCCTACAACTAGTCTCTAACCATGATAAACACTTCGAAAATGAAGTCTTCGTGGAGCTATCAGACAAATTAGGATTCACCTGTGAGTTCACCTCACCCTATTACCCACAATCCAATGGGAAAGTTGAGGTTGTCAACAAATTTCTCCAAACTATGCTTCAAATAATAGTTGACACACACAAGACCAATTGGAATCATATAATTTTCCCAACTTTATGGGAATATCAAATAGTTTTCAAAATGACCATCATTTTCATGCCCTTCCACTTAGTCCATGGCATCGAATCCATACTCCCCATTGAGTGTGACATCCCAAAGTTGTGCACTCTGATCGAGATCTTTCCCAACACCCCGCCGCTTGAGCAATGATTGTTCACCCTTGAATCACTCGATGAAGATCAACGGGAATCCTTACAGAACAATGAAGTAGCAAAAAAGTGTAGCAAAGCCACCTTTGACCACCAAGTTAACCTTCGGTCGTTTACCGAAGGTGACCTTGTGTTGGCCTATGATATATCCCACGATACCCTCGGCCACGGAAAGTTTGAATCCCTATGGCGAGGACCCTATGTCATCCGACATTTCCTCACTAAGGGTGCCTATGTATTAGGCCACCCTGAAGGTGCTACCCTCAAGGACTATGTCAACAGGTTATACTTGAATAAATTCTACCCCTGAGCGTAGCCATTTTACCTTAGTTTTTCCTTGCTTTCCTAGTTGTTTTTAGTCTTTTTTTATATAGTTATCTCATTATGTGAGCCTAATCCAGTGTCCTTGTGTCAACAAATGAATTCTACATTCACTTATCACATCAGGTATGTGGACGAATCTAGTCATTGGACCAAGAATCTTGCCTTGGCGGCCTGGGCCATTTACAACCCCAACCATGTGTTGCTCCACTCCAACGGCATATGCCTCGGCCTCGCCACCAATAACCAAGATGAATATGATGTCAGCATTGGTCTCCTCTCCGAGGTCAGTCACCTTAGCGTTCTCCTAGATTCTCATCTCAACAACATGTATCGTGTCCATGATCCATGCCTATATCGTAAGTACCTGCAAGTCAAACTTATGCTACGAAATTTTGAGTCAATCACATTTTCTCATATTTTTAGAAACCAAAACCATATAGCAGATAACATAGTTAATCAAGTACTAGATTTGCATTTATCATATGCGCACAAAATACAGAAGTATCATACATGCACCTTTGTTGTCCCAGTCCTCCCTAGGCAGCAGGTGCATGCCTTGATGGCATCAAAAATCCATCCCATGATATGGGAACTCATAAAATATCTAAGGGATCTTCCACTAGACCCAATCGAATGTAAGGGTAAAGTAGTGCCTCATGGGCCCTCCCCCCTGTCGGGGCAGCAGCTCTGCCCACCTCATCAGTCTCATATCTTGCATCGTCGGTGGATCCCAAATAGCCTAAGGGCATAGCAATACCACCCTCTCAAACATAAAGGTACATAGAGATAAGTCAAAGGAAAACCCTCCACCTCTGGTCGCTACGCATCAGTATAGTTGTGTTACCATGCATGCACGCATCAACTGGGCCCATGCAAACATCCGAACATTCATGGTCTGCTCTGCGATCACCATATGCACACTAGAAATGAATTGTGTCCCCAGTGACCCATAGATCTGGACCACCATAGCATAGAACACATGTACCTCTAGAGAGTCAATTGAGATGATGCTAATAGAGCCACCACTCATCACTACCCCCCCCAAGTAGTATCGTCCATCCAGTCCCACCACCGTCACCCCAGTCAGTAGTCGTAGCTTCTCTGCCAACGCCGCACCCCGGAACGGGAGCCTAGTAATAAAATAGATATCAATATTTGTTGCAATACGTATATATCTCCCATGCACATAAAATAATTTTTGATATGGCTTCCACATCTATACTATGAATTCTAGCAACGGCTCCTGGGTCTGGATCATTGCACAATTAAAAAATCACAGCAAACTATCCCAGGCCAATTATCGTTGGATCCATGCATCCACTCCCACCTATCTCCTAAGAGACTCTTAGTCTCCCTCCCTCCATTGTACTAGCATCCTCCCTCTCTGACAGGTTTCCTACATCCACGACAACATACGCTATGTTAGTTCATCATCATGACAGAACTTCAATCAAAGCCACAAAAACTCATTGTTTCCACCCCATAACAGTCGTGCATATGTGTGTGAATGTTCCCATAATAGTCATGCACATCTGTGCGACTGTTTTACTTATAGTCGCGCACTCTCGTGTGAATTTTCACCATACAGTCATGCAGTTTCATGTACCTATGTGTGCAGCTATACGTTCGACAACCACGTAGATTTGTGTAGTTTTTATCCTTACAATCATGCACATGGGCACGTTGTTTCTCAAACAACCGCACCCATGCTCAACCCTCCTCCGCGCGGTTGAAACTTTGAACTTCACACACATATGCACGGGTGTCGTTGATACAACCACACACTATGTGCGCCTCTATCAATTAAACATGTGCATATGTGCATGAGGATCATGGGATCTCCTGTATAGACCCACCACCACACCCAAACAAATGGTCGCACGACCCCCTACCCTCCCAAAAACATGCCTACACTATGCAGAAGGTTTTGAATGCTTACCAGGGTCTCTTGCCACTCAAATCTGACCTCATCTTCTCTCCCACGACTCAGAAATGTCCACGCAGAAAACTCTCATACCTCCACAACATCAAGTACAAATGAGGTGATTATGTGGTCCCGATGCCCTTATATACACCCTTTTTCCCAACTTCCTCACGTCTGTTCGGGAGAATTCGATCTTTATTTCTCACATCATTCACACCTATGGGATCCATATTCCCTCACCTTCACAACGGTACTCTTGGATTCTCATTTCATTATGGAGCCCCGTGGACCCATTTTTGGCACCCTGGGGCGCAGGTATGCATCCCTTGTCCACATTTCATTATCACGCAATTGTTATATATATATTCATATATGTTTCACGTAGGGTATTTGGTTTGAATGTTTAGGTCCTCACTCGCAGCCCCCTTCACACCGTCAGTCATGGAACCCCTTGGATCCTCCAGGTATATATTCCAAACCGGCATACAATTCAACCCTCTACTCACAGTTACATTCCCCAATCATACCCCCTGACAGTTATCTTCAGGTTCCCCACACCCATCTATGTGGTACCATCACCTCCATTGCATTCAGGTATTGTCATCCAATATCTCTCTCACCTCCATGAGTTGTCCTGCATATATTCACCCTTGGCATATTGACACTCATGTTGTTCTACCCATTAGGCTCAGGCRTCCTAGTAGTGTTACACCCCAAAGAAATACCCTCATACCTTTTCCTCATGATCGTGCTAACCACCCCATTATGGACTCCCACGTTATGCTTTTTGGTTATATTAAATGTGTGTTTGCATTATCATTAACCCTCCATATCATCCAACATCAATTTCCCATCTGCAATGTCATCCCTCATTCATCTACCTAGTACAGAAACTAACCAATGGGGCCCCCACCCTCCACCAATATCTACTTGCGCCCTATATATACCAAGCCATACATCACTGTGGAACCCATTTTTGTACATGTACTTTCAACCCCATTACTTATTCATTTGGTAATTGTAAAAAGCATGTTTTGCATTTCAGCGAGTACTGTAGATTTTGTCCATTACACCTGATGACATTTTTTCCCTTGCCACATTGCAACCCCTATTCCCTTGGTTGGGGCATCTGACTTCCCTCACACCCTATGCAAGCCATTTGTATCCTGTTGAGATTTGGGTACTCTGGAAAGTGGTTCCCATGTGTTTATGAGTCTCTAAACACAAAGGGGGAGACTATTACCCTTGTACTTTAATTTATGATTATAATTTCACTTTGACTTAGGAGAATTAAGTCAAAAGTGAAATATGTCACTTAAGTCGTTAAAGTGACAATTAATTCACAAAGTGGTTGAATTAATAGACATAAAGAAAACTAAGGAAAGTGGGTTTCCTAAGTGAGATTTAGGGATTGAATCTCACCCATTGATTAGACTTGGCTAGATTGGATCTAGGCCATTGATATTTTAGGGTTTGGCCAAAGGAGGATAAAGGAGGTTATAGTGCATTTATGAGATTCATTCTTCACTTGTGAGAAGAGATGAGAAGGAGAGCTTGGGCACAAATCTTGAGGAGAGGAGGGTGCACTTGCATGAGGGTTTGAGGAGGAAGCCTTTGTTGAGTTGAGAGAGATTGGAGATGCCTTCCATGGAGGCTTGGCTACCATTCTAGAGGAGGGCGCATACTTGTGGTGGAGGGCGCATTAGCTAGTGGAGAGGGGTGCACATCTAGTGGAGGAGTCATTACCCATTGCTTGGAGGCTTACTCATATGCTTGTGGCTTGTTCTAGAGGAGAAGAGGGAGCTACTATGAGTAAGGGCACAAGAGTTTAGGAGGGAAGGCGCATTCTATGGAGGAGGGTGCATTTTCTTGAGGAGGGGGCAGATTATTGGAGGGAAGGCACATCAAGAAAAGTGGGAGCTCATTCTTTGGTGGGTTCTATCTAGTAGAGAGGAGGCACATGTCATGAGAGGTTGTGGGCGCTCGGCTAGGGAGAAACCATCTCCTTTTTTAGTTTTGCATGAGGAGGGGCCACACTTGAGGAGAGGGGCACACCATCACTATGATGAGGCTTTCTTGTGAGGAGGAAGCTACTTCAAAGGAAAGGCAAGTTCAAAGGCAAGCAAGAGAAAACGCAAAGAAAAGGATCAAGATAAAGACAAAGCAAGCAAAGAGAAGGAAGGCTCACCAAGGCAAGGGGCGCCTTACTTCACAAGGCTTGTGGGGAAGTCTTCGAGGAAATCCAAGGCATCCAAGAGTGGTTTCTATTGTACCAGGTTCACTTGTATATGTTTCATGTGTTGTACATTTTTCTTTGAGGCCTTCTATATATATCTACTCCAAACTAGTTTTCCCCATGGGGGGGGGGGTGATTTTCCAGGGTCATGTTGACCAAAATTCTGTGTCAATTTCATGCATTCTTAGAAGTGTAGATCAACATTTTAGAGTTAAATATCTAGAGGTAGTGTTATTTTTTTTTATGTATATTGCATGTGCTAACATTGAGTAAAGAAAACACTTGCAAGGGCACCTCAAAAGGGAAATTAACCATCAAATATTGAGCTGAAATTTTGGTGATTGTTTGTTGGCCGAAAACAACAGCAAAATATAGACACATAGTTGAAACTTAGAGCCATATTAAGGTCAAAGACAGACCTTAGATGGAAGACTCATAGGACCTCATAAAATCTACATGGTATCAGAGCCAATGGTGGCTTAGACTTGTTGATTTTTGAGCATTTTTGTGGACAGTTCAGGGCAAATTTTGGATAGCTTGTTGACAGAGTTTGTGGACAGATTTGTTGGGTTGAATTTTGACACTTGTGGATAACCTATTTTCACACCTGTGTCGATAGGAGTGAGGTTGTATTTCATGACCTATTTTCACACCTATATTGCTAGGAGTGAGGTTGGTGTTCGCTTGCCTCTTTTCACACATGTGTTGACAGGAGTGAGGCAACGGTCCTTTGTAGTTCGAGCATCAGAGTGAACCCAGTTTGGCAGTGATGTCAGTATCTCAAATGTGTGTGGAGGACATGATAGTTGGGGTTAGAAATTGGTTTCCTTGGAAGGCGAGGATGGTCTTTTTCTTAGAGGACCTCGAACTATGGGATATAGTTGAGGCGCTTGTTCCTGTTCTTCTTGTTACTGCCCCTGTCTTGTTGGAAGAGTTTAGGAAGAGGAATAACAAGGCAAAGAGAACCATTTGTGATGCAGTGAGGGATCATATCATTCCCCACTTGACTAGGAAGACTTATGCATTTGAGTTGTGGGAATCTCTATGCAAGTTGTATGAGAGATTTAATGAGAACTGGAAGTTGGTTCTTCATGATCGAATGAGGGGCATTTGCATGCTCGAGGATGAGTCGGTTACTTCCTTCCTTGGTAGATACACTCAGATCATAGATGAGCTTGGATTCATCGGAGAGGTGGTGGATCCAAACTCTATGGTGAGGACAGCTTTGAACAACTTTACCAAACCATGGGATCCATTCATTCAATACATTGTTTCCAGGGAGGTTATGCCTACATGGGAGAGGATGTGGTATGACTTTGTCCAGGAAGAGACTAGACTAGTAGCATAGGCTTCTGGATAGTAGTAGAAATAGCAGCATTCAGTTCAGGGTGATGAGTACCTTGCTCTTTGGACAAAGGGAAAGAAGAAGACCGGTTGGGGAGGTCAGCAGGGTCCCAAGTTTGGGACCCCACCACGGGGAGGAGAGAGAAAAAACAGTGGAAAGAAGAGAGACATGAGCACAGTGAGATTCTTTGCTTATGGAGATATGGGTCACTATGAAGGACAGTGTCCCAAGAAGAAGAAGAAGCAACAGGATGTGTCAGCAACGACAACATAGGAGATTGAGTTCGATGAGAAATTTGCGAGAGAGTGTGCATTCATAACTAATTTGTGTGTTGTTACACCATCTAGCATTAGATGGGGAGACAGATTTGAGGAGGATCGACTGACTCATAGCAGTGATTCAGAGGGAGATCAGACTCAGTTTCCTTGGAAACCATCTTCAGAGGGGGTGACTCGTCCACCCAGGATAGCTTTAGTTTCAGAGTTGTCGAGCAGATAGAGAGTTGGTGCTACATCTTTAGAGCATCAGAGATTGATGAGGAGGAGCAGCAAGGCACCACAGAGGCTTGAGCCTCACTTGGGTACATATATGGGAAGATCAGGTCCTGGATCCACTTCAAGTGGAAGCTACTTGGCGAGAGGCCAAGTTGAGGATCTTGGTGAGATGTTGAGATCTAGGTACTCTTGGTGAGATACCAAGAGGGGGAGACTCTTGGTGATATTCCAAGAGAGTGAATCTTGGTGGGACTCCAAGACTAGTGACCATCGGCTATATGCGAGGAGGTAGATATCCTTGGTGGGAGACCAAGGTGAATATGTTTGGTTTGATACCAAGATCTAGGTGATCTTGGATAGATGGAGAGATACTTCCTTCTATAGATCACGTTGATTGAGCAGATCTATGAAAGTGACTACTTTCAGTGATCAGGGTACATCCATACTCACCGAGTATATGCCAGGAGGAAACCATGTTCACTATAGGGATGATATTGATGGTGACAGACACATTCCTCGGTAAGAGGGAGTGTTGAGATTTGGGTACCTTGGAAAGTGGTCCCCATGTGTTTATGAGTCTCTAAACACAAAGGGGGAGACTATTACCCTTGTACTTTACTTTATGATTATAATTTCACTTTGACTTAGGAGAATTAAGTCAAAACTGAAATATGTCACTTAAGTCATTAAAGTGACAATTAATTCACAAATTAGGTGAATTAATAGACATAAAGCAAACTAAGGAAAGTGGGTTTCCTAAGTGAGATTTAGAGATTGAATCTCACCCATTGATTAAACTTGGCTAGATTGGATCTAGACCATTGATCTTTTAGGGTTTGGACAAAGGAGGCTAAAGGAGGGTATAGTGCATTTATGAGACTCATTCTTCACTTGTGAGAAGAGGAGATGAGAAGGAGAGCTTGGCCGCAAATCTTGAGGAGAGGAGGGTGCAGTTGCATGAGGGTTTGAGGCGGAAGCCTTTTTTGAGTTGAGAGAGCTTGGATATGCCTTCCATGGAGGCTTAGCTACCATTCTAGAGGAGGGTGCATACTTTTGGTGAAGGGCGGATTTTCTAGTGGAGAGGGGTGCAACCTTGAGAGGAGGGGCACACATCTAGTGGAGGAGTATTTACCCATTTATTGGAGGCTTACTCGTATGCTTGTGTCTTGTTCTATAGGAGAAGAGGGAGATACTATGAGTAAGGGCGCAAGAGTTTGGGAGGGAAGGTGCATTCTATGGAGGAGGGGGCACATTCTTGGAGGGAAGGCACATCAAGCAAAGTGGGAGCTCATTCTTTGGTGGGTTCTATCTAGTATATAGGAGGCACACATCATGATAGGTTGTGGGCACTTGGCTAGGAAGAAACCATCTCCTTGTTGATTTTTGCATGAGGAGGGGGAGCACTTGATGAGAGGGGCACACCATTACTATGATGAGGATTTCTTGTGCGGAAGAGGATACTTCAAAGGCAAAGACAAAGGCAAGGAAAGTTCAAAGGCAAGCAAGAGAAAAGGAAAAGAAAAGGATCAGGATAAAGACAAAGCAAACAAAGAGAAGGAAGGCTCACGAAGGCAAGGGGCGCCTTACTTCACAAGGCTTGTGGGGAAGTCTTCGAGGAACTCCAAGGCATTTGATATTGGTTTCTATTGTACTGGGTTCACTTGTATATGTTTCCTATGTTGTACATTTTTCTTTGAGGCCTTCTATATATATCTGCTCCAAACTAGTTTTCCCCATTGGGGGGGGGGGGGTTTCCAGGGTTATGTTGACCAAAAATCCATGTGTCAATTTCATGCATGCTTAGAAGTGTAGATCAGCATTTTAAAGTTAAATATATAGAGGTACTGTTATTTGTTTTGATGTATATTGCATGTGCTAAAATTGAGTAAAGAAAACACTTGCAAGGGCACCTCAAAAGGGCACTTAACCATCAAATATTGAGCTGAAAGTTTGGTGAATGTTTGTTGTCCTAAAACAACAACAAAAGACAGCCACATAGTTGAAACTTAGAGCCATACTAAGGTCACATACAGACCTTATATGGCAGCCTCATAGGACCTCAAAAAATATACATATCCAAGCCAAAATTTTGACCACCACTAGACCTTTGTATCCCATATTGCTCTATATTTTGACCTACGCTACATCCCTTTGTAGTCTCACCCCTTCAACACATTTTCCCCTTATCTGGTCGTCCCCCTGACACCATAAGGTATTTTACAGTTGTTTCCATCCATCATCACCCCCCAACCGAGAGAATTTCTGGAATCTCATATATTCCAGACATCGTTCATGATTATCACCCCATTTACTAGTACCAATACAACTTATGACACCATTTTGATCAACCGGATATCCAAAATCCCTTTGCTTCTTATCGTTGCATCACCTTTCATGTTGACATCAATGAATTTTCAGAAAAGGTGGCAGTATATTGGCTCTCATTTCATTGACAATGACTAGCCTTGGACATCATAGAGAGAGTCTTAATTTCTCTCTGATGTCGTTGATCCCCATGACATTCGACTCCAGCACTGTTTCATGTTATGGTTGATCTTACTTTGCAACCATTGTAGTTTTTTGTAGCAGCCAAAGATCTATGAATTCGTTAGGCCATCAATGCTTCTAAGTCGTTCACCACTCGATTCAGAGCCAGTTCCGCCATCAAAATTGTCATATGTTGTTTTTAATGCCCCTAAGGGAACTGTAAATATTTACTTCATCAGGAAGTTCAGTTACTGTTATCCCTTTATGGTTTCATGATATGACCATGGGCCATGCCCACCTAGTTTGTAAAAACACTTTTTTTTTTCTAGCATACTTTGTATTAATCTTTCATCCCCTCTCCCTCCTATGGGTGGCTCTCACAGCTCCTCACATTCAAGTTTTCTCACTTTCTACACAATGTCATCATCACAAAAAGAAACTATGATGTATTTCGGCTATACGTCTTCTCCTAGCCTCACACATCAAGGGGCATTTGTTATCACTGGAAAATGGCTCACCACAAATACAGACAATGGATGAAGAAACAATTAGCACAAACACAACATGCTACCAATATTCATAGAAGGATTACACTCAGTTTGGAAGACAATCATAAAACTATGTGAAAGTGGTTCTAAAAATCAGTGCACATTCAACAAAAGAAGCACGTGCACATCCGTGCAGGCTAACACAGTGTACGATGTGCACAGTTCGCCACTGACATTCGAAAGACCCGTGCAGACGCAAAAATGGTGCATTGATTAGTTTGGTCGGGCCTCAACCAATTTTGGGATGAGGGGGATCCCCCCATACCCAAAATCGCCCCCAAATGTTTCCTTGGGATCACTGAAAAGGATGGGAGGTACTTCCAAGGGCCTCCCATTCACATTTGGAACTAGTTAAGAAAAAGATTTCCATCCTCCTATAAATAAAGGGCCATTGTATGCAAAAAAGAAGAGGCATTTGAGTATTGTTATGCTTCCCATTTAGAGCTTTTGGGAATCCATAGAAAGTGTTAGGAATCTCTCCCCTTGAGTAGTCCATCACTCTTTTCTTCATTGTTTTCCTTTGTTAGCCATTGATAGTAGAAAGAATACTTTTTACTTGGGGATTCAAGAGCCTTTCCAAGGAGGAAGAGAGGACTCATAAGTTATCATATTTCTCCAAGGAGTATCGATTCAAAGATCAGTTTACTTGGTATACATCTCTTGTGTTTTCTTTGTGCATTCATTTTGAGTTATTACTTGCTTAGTTTAGATTTATTTCATTATTGTTTATTTCTTAATTCTTTGTGTTAGTTGAGCCACTAACCAACTAACTCTTTGTTGTGATTTCTGGATAGCTTAACTATATAGTTAAGGGACCTCATTTTTCCCACCCTCGTGATAAAAAGAACCTAAAAAGTTCTAAGGTACTATCATCTCCCTCTTTATCCCCGCTTCCCTGTAGAAATCATTGAAGTCTTTTGAGGTGTACTCACCCCCATTATTTGACCTCCAAACTCTGATCTTCTTTCCAGTATGATTCTCCACCAGAGCCTTAAACTATCAAATCTTACTAAAGACCTCACTCTTGGCCCTCATGAAGAAAATACACATCCTCCTAGAGAAATCATCAATGAAGGTCACAAAATAACTAGACCCTCTCATTGAATCTATTGACATCATACCACATACGTCTATATGTATTAGATCCAAGATCCCCTTAGATCCGCTCTCACTGCTTGGAAACACATCCTTCACATTATTTCCAAGAGCACACCCCTTGCATACTCCCTACCACTCCACACTAAACTCTGGAAGACCAATGACAATCTCCCTCAATGAAGGTAGTGCTATGTGATGCAAGTGACCCATCCTCCTATGCCAAAGCTCACAGGTCATCATTTTCATGAACCAGAGAACATTCTAGTTGGGCCTTTAGCCTGTATATATTTCCCTCAATGTTACAAAGAACTCGTGTTGAGTCAAGGCTGGATCCTTTTGGATGAATAAGAACCTGGCCATCCTCGAAAGTGATGGCATATCCCCTATCCTCCATTGTTGAAAATGAGAGAAAATTCATTTTAATCTCTGGAAAATACAACACATTTGCCACCTCCAAAGAACCTCATAACTCCAACTAAAACACGACTGTCACGGCTCCCTCTACACCACACTTGGAATTGGTGTCATTCTCCACACGTAGATCTAAGTCCTTCTCTGACAAATTGGTGAACAACTCCTGGGTCCCCTTCATGTGACAAGAATCCCCACTATCCACAAACCAGGAACCAGGAACTATTGGAAAATGTGCCAAAAAGACAAGAGACTAACAAGAAATCCTTCTTGAACCTCTCAGAAAACTCCTTTAGTTGTTTTTTTTTGCAGATACTACTACCTGTTGAGACTTACCCTTCCCTTTCTTCCATTCAGGACATTGTGAAGAATAGTGACCACTCTTGTGGCATGCAAATCATTTCACTTTGCTCAAATCCTTCTTCTTTCCAACCTGTGAAGTCAACTCTCCACCTATATTCCCCCTGCTCTTCCTTGCTTGACTAACAAGAGTCAGATTCTCATCGTCGCCTTTTTTTTTGGCTTACTAGATATTCCTCCCTAATCTCCTCCTGGATGAAATCATCCCATAGTCTATCAAACTAGGAAGTGCCTCTCGTGAAACAATGCCCTTGATGAATGGGGTCTATGGGGTTTATGAATTGATCATGTACCTAAATGATCTTGGTGAGATATCTAGTCATTTTATTTGATTTGGTCATCTTGGTGTTTCTAAATTTTTCTTTCAACACCATCTTCCTATTTGCATTACTGCTCTGAAAAATATTTCTCAGTGTTACAAACATATCCCTTCCTGACTTGTTCTCATATAAGCGATGGATCAAGTGATCATTCACCAGATCTAAGATGATCCTCCTTTCTTTCACATCTTTTTTCTCATGGACAACCAAGTTGTTTAGATCCATTGGTGGGGTCACTATGGTATTTGCAAAATCCCACAACCCATTCTTCATGAGAATTAATGTAACCCTCGCCTTCCAAGGAATGAAATTAGATGCACCCTCCAATCTGTCCTCAAACCTCAAACCAGTTGTGTCCATATTCAAATCAAAATTTTAATAAGGAATATAAACCATTGGGATTTAAATCTGCTATAAAACCTGTGACAAAACCCTTGTCTAATCCCCTTCGAAGTGTTAGCTTTGACACCATGTTAAATTTCCTTGAACCCTAGTCACGACAATTAATTCATAGTAAATCCTTGCTTAAATAAAATGCATATCTATTGAATAAAATCACATTGAGATTCTTAACCATAAATTGCAGCGGAAGTAAAATAGGAAACCAAACACATGTACACGAATATTTTTTGGTAAATACCCCTGGAAAAAACCCCTAAGGTAAAATCAAGAATGAGATGATTTTATTATGAAAATCAAGGCTCCCTTACCGGAATAATGGCCCACTAAGAAAATACTAACAGAAGCAAAACTTGGGCTTATTTCACCTGATGAAATCCTCTTCCCTCTTGATGTCCCTACCCACTTCCCACATGGTTGTACAATATCTATCATGGGTTGTATTGATTGTGCGGTTTCTTCTCGCAGACTCTACATCCCATGTGGCTGCTAGTTGTGGGTTGTATGGCCTCTTTGGAAAATTTTGTGAGATGTACAACCCCTCCAGGAAATATCCCGACCTCTTCTTACTTGGTATAGCCTGCTGGAAATTTCTGCAAAAAATCTCTCACTGAAATGAGCAGAGTGAAAGTCCTTCTCCACTCACATGAATCATTGAATCCTTGCACAATGCATGTCTCCTCCTCTCCCTTGGTTTCATTTTATAATCTTTTAGATGAGCCCTAATCCTAATCTCCAAAGTGATCAATGGTTGAGATTAAATCTCTCTCACTTGAGATCAAAGGTTAAGATTCATTTAATTAACTTAAATCCCTAATGCCAAAAACTTAGGCATTTTATTTAAATTAACCTCTATTAATTCTAAAATGACATTCCCTTTAATAATTAAATTATTAAAGTGGATTTCCGAAGTTATGAGAGGTACTAATGACGACTTGCACACATCAGACACGGACCAATGTGGAAGTACCTATACGAGCTAGAAAACAACAACACTTGGACTCCTGGATTTTCTTATGAACGATGTGTTATATCTTCCTGAGTTGTGAAGGAACTCATTGTCTCTTGTGCACATTCGACAATAAGGCCACTCTATTCATATCTTCGGTGGAAAAGTTGAAATAAGGAAATCTTCTAACAACATGGTTGTTATGACTAGAGTGGAGGATGGAAGATTGCTAAAGTTGAAAGGGGCATCTACTCATGCACATAATTTTGCATACCTCTCTCATCACGATGAAGGTGCATTTGCATCTAGTCTTTTATGGCATGCTAGTTTTGGACACATTAACTATGATAGCCTTCGTTTGTTGAAAAATAATCGTGTTTCTGGTTTGCCTATTATTCCTAGGAATCTTAAATGATGTAATGCTTGTATCCTTGGAAAGCATAGCAAAAAACCATTTCATGATTCTACTTCCAGAGCATGTAGAAAACTTGGAATGATACATTCTGATTTGTGTAGCCCCGTGTTTGTTCCATATTCTAATGGTAATAAATATTTCATGTCATTTTATTGATGTTTACACCAATATGTGTTGGGTGTACTTGTTGAAAGAAAAATCACAGGCTTTTGAAACTTTCAAATAAATTCATGTATGGATCCAAAATGAAGCACAATCACATATTGGCTCTCTTTGTACTGATACTGGAAGAGAATATTGTATAAATTTAAATGACAAAATCAACAAGACTAAATTTTGTCATACACTTAGCAACCTAGAGATAATTGTCTTCTATGAACTTTGAAATGTCTAAACCCACATTCAGAAATTACCATAAGCAGAAATACACATTGCTAAGCAATTTTGCAGTGGAATAAACACAATGAACAACAACCATTCAACCATGAAATACTCAGAAATTTAGGCAATGCCAGGGAAAACCCCAATGTGGGGAAACCCAAAGAGAGAGAGAGACTTTATTAGCTTCAGGAAAGATATATCAGCAGCAACAATACAATTTCCAGTAAAGAGAAATTCACTTACAACACACAAAACTGCTCCCACAATATTTTTGCCTTGGAAAACGTGCCAAATCTATACTATTGTACGGCCTGCTCAGAAATCATCACCTTGAGAAATGTGCCCTCAATATGTTGTATGGACTGCTCTGTGTGGCCCTGCTGCAGCAAGAAAAACCCTCCAAATAGCCTCGAAAATCATGCCAAACAGTGCCTCAATTTTCATGCCATCTTTCTCTTCTTGTACGCATCTATACAGTACGACCTCCAACACAACAGTAAATTACAGCACTCACAAAACATAAATTTCTCTCTTGGGAAATGTGCCCAAGCTCTCTTGAAGCATGTTCCCTCCTTGCTTCTCTCTTTCCTCTCTCAAGCTCTCTCAAAACATCTCTCACAAACTCTTCTCCAATGTGTCTTGCACACTACCCAATGCATTCTCTTATAATATGAAAGTGACCCTTCACCTTCTCCAACCTTAGATCTAATGGCCAAGATCTAATCTTGTCTTTACAAGATCAAGGGTCATGTTCATTCCCTCCAAACTAAATCACTTTAAAATATTAAAGTACATTTTCACTTTATAACATAAGGGCACTTTATGAGATAAAGTCACTTTAATATTAGAAGGTACACTTTAATAAAAGAACCACTTTATCACAACTTTATAAAAACCCGTTACAAAGTCAAGTGTCTAATAGTGTAGGTACAAGGTAACTTCCGCATACAAGACACACATGCGGAGTACCTCTCGAGCTAAAAAGCTAACATTCCCTCTTAGCGAGGGATGTACTCATTGCCATCTCCATCATCTAGTCCCATCACACTATGCTCAGCAGGACCTCCCTCTAAACCTGGAGCCATCCTCAACACCTACACAGAACTCGAACTAGAAGATCTTCTCATGGCATCCACTCTAAACCCTAAGATCCTAGGAGATTCACTCCACCTTGAGCATCGGTTCGATCACACCAGTTGAGCCTCATGTCGGTGCTCAAAAGAGACTCCCTCTCTTCTCTCGGAATGCAATACTGAATAATTGGGTGCACCGCAGTCTCAGAAGCCTCATGCTCCTCATCTGACATTGAATCATATCCTGAAGGTTGTCCTCACAACATGTACAACCTGTCCACCCAATCACCAATCAGTTGTGGTCCCATAGGGTCCACTCCCTCCTTGTAGATAACTACATGTCCCCTCTTGAACATTGTACAATATCCATCATTCTTCAAAGTTGATACTGAGAGCAAGTTAACCCTCAACTCTGGAACAAAGAGAACTCCATCAAGCTCCAGGAATCCTCCATACTCGAGATGGAATCTAACCCTTCCAAATCCATGTACAGTTCGCGCCATACCTATTTTTCTCTCCATCACTCGGTCAGGATCTGTCTATGTGATAATAAGGAATACTTGTCAGATTCTCGTCATGTGACAAGAGGCTCCATTGTCAACAATCCATCTGTTATCACCCCCAAATCCTCCACTACCGACACTGGATACTAGAGTAACTAAAGAAAATTCCTTATCAAACTTGGTAGAAAATTCCTCCATGGTTGTTGTAACAGTTGTATTAGGCCCCTTCTATTCCTTCCTCTTCTTATTCTTCTGAGGACACTGAGAAACAAGGTGCCCCAACTGGTTACAACAGTAACATCTGACTTTACTCAAGTCCCTCCTGGAATTTCCTTTCTTCTTGCCCTTTGCAGCAAGAGCAACATTCTCCTCGGCTCTGTCTTCCTTTTGTCCATTGTTATGAGATCCCTCTCGAATCTCCTCCTGAGTGAAATCGTACCACAGTCTGCTCCAATCTGGAATATGCTCACGACCCACCACACACTTCACAAAGACTGCCCATTCCTTGGTGAAGCATTTCAAGGCTATCCTCGCTAACTCTGAATCTGATATGACCTCCCCAACTGCAGCCAGCTCATCTTTCACTTGAGCTACCCAGGTAAGATAAGAAGGCACACTCTCCCCATTACCTGTCTTGGTATCATGCAGCTTATCCTTCAAGGCCATCTTCTGGTTTTCATTATTCGTCTCAAATAAGTTCTTAAGTACATCCCACATCTCTTGGGTTGTCTTCTTCTCAGCCAAGTGTGGAATAAGGTGGTCCTTCACCCCATCCAAAATAATCCTCTGAGCTTTGGCCTCCTTTACTTCATGCAAATCCAAAGCAACGAGATCTGTTGTGTGAGCGACAATAAAAGAACTGACATAGTTCCAAATCTTGTTCTAGCAAAGAGAAATTCACTTACAACACACAAAACTACCCCCAAAATATTTTTCCTTGGAAAACGTGCCAAATTCGTACTGTTGTATGGCTTGCCCAGAAATCAACACCTTGAGAAATGTACCCTCAATATGTTATATAGACTACTCTGTACAGCCCTACTGCAGCAAGAAAAATCATCCAAACAGCCTCAAAAATCATGCCAAACAATGCCTCGATTTTCGTGTCCTTTTTCCCTTGTACGAACTGTACATATCCATACAATACGGCCTCCAACACAATAGTAAATTACAGTTCTTACAAAACAAAAATTTCTCTCTTGGAAAATGTGTCCTTGTTGCCCTCTTTCCTCTCTCAAACTCTCTTAGAAAATCTCTTTCAAACTCTTCTCCAATGTGTCTTGCACACTACCCAATGCATTTTCTTATAATCTGAAAGTGACCATTCACCTTCTCCAACCCTAGATCTAATCTTGTCTTTACAAGATCAAGGGTCATGATTCATTCCCTCCAAAATAATCACTTTAAAATATTAAAGTACATTTTCACTTTATAACATAAGTGCACTTTATGAAATAAAGTCACTTTAATATTAGAAAGTACACTTTAATAAAAGAACCACTTTATCACAACTTTATAAAAACCCATTATAAAGTCAAGTGTTTAGTAGTGAGGTACAAGGTAACTTCTGCATACAAGACATACATCTGGAGTACCTCCCGAGCTAAAAAGCTAACAAATATACATCTAATGAAATTGAAAACTATCTTCGCAAACATGGGATTCAACATCAAATCATTGTTCCATACAATACTCAACAAAATGGTGTAGTTGAAAGAATGAATCAAACTCTCTTAAATATGGGTTGTTCCATATGTTTTTCAAAAATGTGAAATTGATGTTTTGGAGTTATGCAGTTCTATTTCCAATTTATGTGAAAAACATGTGTCCATCTCATGCTCTTGGAAATAAGACTCCTTATGAAATGTGATATGGTTGCATTCCTTTGATGAGGCATCTCATGATCTTTGGTTCCACCTGCTATGCCTTAATTCCTGAGCAAAGAAACAAGCTTGATGCTAGGAATCAAAGGTGTATCTTCTTGGGGTACTCAAATAGCACCAAGGAATGGTGTCTTTATAATGAGGTAAACAAGTAATTTGTTCTTTCCAAAGATGTAATTTTCTTGAATCCTCCAAGAATGACAAGACTATTGAGCGACAAATTGAATATTTGGATAAATTCACCCATGTAAAGGCATATCATGAATTTGATGATGAGATTCCACATCTCTAAGGGGGGATCCCTATCTTGGATTAATCTCTGGAATCTCTCCTTTTGAAGCACCATCTTCCCCTCATGTGAAGTTCTAGCCACTTCATCATAATCTAAAGTTCATTTGGATGATGTGATTGATAGGACTGAAAGGCTAAACTTTGATGAGAATTCAACACCATCTCAATCAGTGGAGTAATCTGGACCATCTCAAAAAGGTCCACCAAAGTGGCTCATAAAAACACTTGAAAGTGTTCATCCTGATGAAGTCAAAAAAACATGAACCAGAAGTTCTACAAGACAAGATGGAGATGATGTAGTTAATTCAAATTTAGGTTATATAAATCATATGAATGTTTCATATGATTATGATTTGAATTTCTCTACCAACTTTGAACCAACTTCCTTTAAAAAAGCCACTTCCCATGATGAGTGGAAAGAAGCTATGCAGAAGGAGTATGATGCTCTCATCAAGAATAGGACGTGGAAGTTGGACCCTCCATTCAGAATCAAACCAATTTGTTGTAAGTGGGTCGTCAAAAACAAGTAGAAATTAGATGGCTCACTTGACAAGCACAAAGTGAGGCTCGCGGCAAAAGGTTGCACAAAAATAATGTATTGATTATGAGGAGACTTTTTCCCCCACAACAGAATGGGTTACCATTCTTACTCTCTTTTCCTTGGCAACACAAAATGGGTGGAAAGTTCATCAAATAGATGTGAAGACTACTTTCTTGAATGGAGACTTTAAAGAGAATGTCTTTATGTCTCATTCAGAAGGTTTTGTTGTGAAGGGACAGTGACATAAAGTATGCAAGTTCATCAAATCTTTATATGGATTGAAACAAGCACCGTGATCCTTGGTATGAAAAGTTGACAAAGCATCTTTTGTAACTGAATTTCAAGCACTTTAATCTTGACAATGCAACTTTGTTTGTCAAGAGAATAGGCAAAAATGTGGTATATTTTGTAGTGTATGTAGATGATCTGTTGATAACATGGAACAATGAAAGCTATATTGCATCCATATTAAAAAAAAAAAAAAACAGTGGAAGAAAGGCTTTGAGATGACAAATTGGGGACATCACTACTACTTGGACATTAAAGTGACTCAAAATCCAAAGTACATATTAATTTCCTAAGAGAAGTACATTGAAAAATTGTTGAACAAGTTTGGCATGGCTAAGTGTAACCCTCTCTCTATTCCAATGGAACAGAATTTGAAGCTCACATCAAAAGAAGGGAGTGAATTTGATGATGCAACCAAGTACAGACAGATTTGGGAAAGTCTTATCTACCTTACCACAACCAGACTAGATACAGACAGATTTTGGGGAGTCTTATCTACCTTACCACAACCAGACTAGATATTCCATTTGTTGTTGGGATTTTTTCCGGGGTCATGCAAAAACCTTGTAAAATACATTGGTCCGCTGCAAAAAGAATTCTAAAATACTTGAAGGAAACTCAAAATTTTGTACTCAAGTACTTTAAGACGGATGACTTCAACCTGATTGGATATTCTAATTCAAACTTTGTTAGGAATAAACTTCAGGATACCTCATGAATCTTGGATCAAGAGTTGTCTCCTAAAGATCATGCAAATAGTGAGTTCCAGCAGATTCCACAATAGACACAGAATATGTGGCAGTTGCAGAAGCAACAAAAGAGATTGTGTGGCTCAAGAAAATACTTGAATATTTTCAAAAGAAATAGTTCAATTCTACTCCTCTTCTGGTTGAAAATACTTTTGCAATCAAGCTTGCCAAGAATCCTAGATTTCATGATCGAACCAAGTACATCAGCACAAAGTACCATCTAATTCGATATCATGTAGAGGCCAAGACTATTCACTTGAGACACTGTTCCACAAATGAGCAAATTGAGAACATCTTCACCAAAGCTCTTGGAAGAGAAACATTTGAAAAATTCAAATTATGCTTGGACTCACAAACACCCCTTCTGATTAATAAAAGAATGTTGGATCATTAATCCTCGTGATTATGGTATTTTGTAAATATTATTTAGAAGAAATATGAAGAATCGTAGGTGATAGGAAAAGTCATTTAGAGCTTTTGGAAAATGAAACCAAGGCCACTTTATCTTGTATATATGCAAAATGTGAGTTAATGAAAAATCATTCAAGTGTAGAGTTACTTATTCTTTACCCATCCCTGGCCTGATGTAAACAATATCCTATAACCATGTAATTGGTTCAATCAACATTCTCTAAAATAAAAGGTTCCTCTAATTTCCTACATTACCTTGCCTACAAATATATTACAAATTCAATTATTTCTCATCACCGGATATTCTTCTATGCCAACGTAAGCTCCTTTGCTTTACATAGAGTTAAATTTTCTAATTTCTTAATTTTTTATTGCCTACTAATATATTACATACTCAATCTTTTATTCCAACTTATACTCTTCTATGATAGCTCAATCTTCTTACTCTTACATGGAGTTAAATTGATAAACATTTTTACTTAAATTTAGTATTTTAACAATAATGATTAAAACTAAAAACATAAATTAGACTTCACATATACTTAATACCTAAAACTAAAAACATACAATTATAGTTTAGTATACTAAACATCGATGAAATCATGTATATGTATAAGTTCATTAGACAATCATATGGTGCCACTTTAGTATGGCAAAGGCTAATGGCATTGAATAATCCTATGTGAAAACATGTTTGCAAGAAAAGTTTAGGAGAAATGATTCAAATGGAACTTGAGGACTACTATATTTGTAATCGGGTAATTACTTAAATTTTGGGTTGAATGTAAGAGGTAAAACATAATTTTTAAAATAATATTGATCGTCCATTAATATCAAAACTCTGGGGTTCAATTATATTATTTTATCCAATAATTTAAGAAAGAATATTGGAATGAAAATGCAAGTTTCATGTAGTGCACAAATTTTACACTCGCACACTCGATGCCCAAAGATGACCATGAGGCCTCCAATCATCTTGAGATAGATTATGTGTTAGTAATCCCCTCTTGGTTAACCCCTTGGCTAGGCCCAAGTATACAAATATGTTTTTTTACTCTAAAGTTTAGTGCTTAAGCAAGCCTAATAATATGCACATCGCAATAAAAGCAATTAATTTTATATACATTGGAATACAAATTGTCCAATACTTCAAATCTGATAGTATATATCCCAACCTATACAACATTAATCACTTTGCTGCAAGGTGTATATTGTTTACCCTTACACAAAGTCCCACTCCGCGCTCGCCCTCCCCCTCCCTCCTTACCTTCCTTACCTTGGATCAACCTCACATTCATATTTCAAGGTTCCCAACATACTCATATCCATTATGTGCACTCACAAAGATTGAGATGATCAAAGGTGATTTCCCTCTTTTTCATTCCACCCCTAGCATGCAATATGTTAGTTGTATGATGGCACCTCGTTCGTTTCTTGCATACTAGTGAATCAAAGATCTTGATTTCAATGAAAATCCCACAAATCTTTCTAAGACCAATGGACCCCTCAATTTAACCCACAAATGTGTAATAAATCCCTCCAACTCTCTCAAAGCTTATTCATTATGCCTTATATGCCCTTGGGGGTTTACTTACTACATTAATGGCCCTATTCATTATGCCTTATATGCCCTTATGGGTTTACTTACTGTATTAATGACCCTCTTTTTGACTTAGTTTAGGGCTACAAAATTGGTTTTACTTTTGGATCTCAAATCTTACTAAAATCTACCCATCGAATTTATGCTAGAATTGCACTCACCTTGTGCTCAAGCCCCTAAACTCTCTAAAACCACAACCTTCATCAACTCCCTCACACCAAGGACTTACCTTCATTCTTGTGCTCATATCTTAGCTCAGATTCTTCCCATTGTACCTATCAATTGAGTTGGATATATGGTTTGCCCTAGTGAGTTTCTCTCAAATTCTCTCAATCGCCCTTACAAGGAGGATTAGCAACACCATTACAAGGAGAGAACATCATCGCTAGAAGCCAACTTCATCTACCACTCAATAATAATGTTCTTGTCATTTGGTAGATTTAACGTGATTTTAT
Source organism: Picea mariana (assembly GCA_032191745.1). Lineage (NCBI taxonomy): Eukaryota > Viridiplantae > Streptophyta > Pinopsida > Pinales > Pinaceae > Picea > Picea mariana. The sequence goes on from JASDQU010106065.1 coordinate 110,823, forward strand.
GTAATTGTGCACATATTGCATTTCCTTGTAGAGTATTTTAAATTACTTAGAAAGGTAATAAATGGTGGCTTGGAGCTTGGAGAAACTTCATTCTCTTTGTTAGCTTCACCCAAGGTTATAGTGTCATTTTTATTCAAAGGTGTTCATACCTCTTCACCCTCTTTTTCTTGGGCATTTCCATTTTTTCATAGTTAGTTTTCCTTTGGCATATCGAAAATCTATCTAGTTAAGAAACATCATAACTTGAAAGAAATACTTTCATAAAGTAAATCCAACCTTAGTCAAACATTAACCCAAGATTCAATCATTAACCTAATCACTCTGT
>JASDQU010106065.1:134176-146385 GCA_032191745.1 Picea mariana
AAGTTCTATTTTTAAAAAACTCCCAATTAAACAAACTCTCGAATTCTTAGTAAAGTATAGACAAAAATAGGGAAATTCATATTCCTCTTCTTTTTATGGCTAATATACTCACATGCTTGTGCATTGAGTTTCAATCTATTTTGCCTGCAACTCCCAGTAGATATGATGTGTATTTGGATAAAGAGAGATAAGCACAATGATCCTATGTCCAACAACCTCGGCAAGGGTTGGCATGGAATATTATAAACATGCTTATTGACTAAAATTCAGGCCTATGAAAATTAACAAACAGACTCATTTAATGGGCAAATAGGTTTATATGGGTTTGCGCTAGTAACATTAATATTCCAAGGGAAAAATAACAAACACTCTCATTTAATGCGAAAATAGGTTTATATGGATTTGAGCTAGTAACATTGATACTCTTAGAGAAAAAAGCAAAAAAATGTTGGACTAATGGGCGAATAGTGTAATTAAAAGATATGTCATTCTTAACATAGCAGTAAGTTTGTGTAGAAATTTCTGCGTTCTTTGACTTTTAATTCAAAACAGAAATTTCACCTCCCAAGGAGGTTCCTTGAATCTAATCCCTATGAACTTCAACCTTAGCGCTGATCTGAAATATTAATTTACAGCAGCAAACAGCAGACAATATTTCATCACATTTCAACCCAACAGACTAAGCAGCCCAAGAAAAGAGATACCAAACATATGCCAACAAGTTTCAGCCCATAGGGCACACTTTTCCAAGCATAAATCAGATCTTAAATTCACTTTATTACAGTGGTAAATCTGCCCTATTTGTCTTCAAGAACGATGTTAAAACCCTTAACAATTTCATCCTTAACTTATGTCAAATCAGCAAAACATAAAAGAGCTAGAAATTACCAAATCATGAAGACAATGATAGTTGGAAATCAAATCTACAATTACACAAGTATTGGACGGCTCGAAACTATATATATATAAGAATGAAGTATATGTACAAACCACAACTTTAACACAAAGCTGGTACAAACTTCAATCTCTCCAAAAGCCTAGCTAGAGAAAACAATGAAAACCACAGCCACACCAAGGATACTCCAACAAGAAAGAATCACCGCTAGCAAGTCCTCCTTCGCCTCATGCAAGATGTCTCCTCTTGACTTCCTTCTCAACAGGTACAACCCTAAATTTTATCACTAAGCCCTATCTCCTTGCCTCCTTAAGGTAGAAACCCTAGTGCTCCAAGACAAGAGATATGATATACAAAGAAAAGTACAAAAGGAGAGAGAGAAACTAGCGTCCTCTCCTCACATCTCTAACACAAGAGTGATGATGAATAAGCAGCACTAGCATGAAGGTATGATGAGATCATCGTCTCCAACATCATGTTCCCAAGATCAAACCCTAGCATCTCACAAGAGCAATCTCTCAACAAAGATGTCCTCTTTTCTCTTCATAACTTCTCCCAGGGTTTCCTCATGAACCCTAGTGCCTTACTCCTATAAGACAAGTACAAAGAAAAGAGTACAATGATGACAATGAGAAATGACTCACTCCTTCCTCTATTTATATGAGGTGAAGGAAAGTCTACAATGTCAAGTGGACTTAGTCCACTACCAACAACCCACAAAACACAGTAGGCCCTATTATCACAGAATTTGTACTTGTGCAAATCCCTCCACAAGATCCCAATCTTGTGTAACAATTGGAAGTTTCTACCACTGTCACCTAAGTAAAGACTTCCCTCATTTTAGTTGTGGAAGAAGGTTCACCACAAGGGAGGCTTCCCTCGTGACCTCAAGGGATCAAATAGCAAGATTAGTTGAACCTATAGCCCCCTGTCTTGGTCACCTGAAGGTTAGGTCTAGGTCTAGGAGAGGTAAGAAAAATAACAAGGTAATTGGTTCACTTGTACGAGACAATAAAACAAATCCAAAGTATAATATAGGCAATTACCAAGTTATATAGCTCAAAAATGACCTCTTAGACACTAGATAAGCAATAGATTCAATGGTTGTTGCAAAATTACAGTCACGAAGCAATATATGACAGCAATTACTGTTTTGCAACAACGGCAAGAAAAAGTACTCAGAAATGTAGCAATTTAGCATATAAACCAAGCATTCAACATATACAATGTATCCAATTCCTAGATCTGAATTCTGAGTATCTTAAGTCACTTTTCCAAGTATGTATGCAGAAAATTAAAGTAAAATTAGTGGTTATAGCAAACTTGTGTGACAGCAACAATAAATATCATTAGTTTGCTAAAGTTAGGGATAGAGAAGTTAGTAAAATCACTTTGTGAGAGAGAATGCTAATTCTAAGTGCAATTTTCACCACAAGAAAAGCTTTAGACTAGTGTCGTTGTCTTTTAGGGCTTATGGAGTCAAGCATACAACATCTAGAAGATTGAACTACATGATAAAGAAGAATGAGGTTTAAACCCTAAGGTGCAAAGCCTCTTGGGCCTTAGGACTAAACCTTCAAAACAAAGATCCCTAGGGTGCAAAGCCTCTTGGGCCCTAGGTGTCGTTTTCTCTCTTTTAGATAACCTAGGTCAAGGATCAAAGACTAGGATAAAAACCCTAAGGTGCAAAGCCTCTTGGGCCTTAGGTTCTTAATCCTAGCAAAAGAATGCTTTCACAAAACTTGGACAAACAAAGCATATGGAGAGAAAGACTTATGTCTCCTCCCTAGGGTTTCACCAAGACAAAGTAACATGCAACAAGATAGTAATTATCACCTTAAAACATTAACAATAACATAGAATTGCAGCAATTACTTACTTATCCAAGTTGATAGGCATACAAAAACCCTAGTTGCAACAACAATTCATCCAAGAAAGCAAATATGAGTAGAGTAGTGGGTGAGGGCATATCCATCCCTAGTCTCACCCCATCCACTCATGAATCTGAGTCAACTCTAACCTTTGAATCAGCTTTTGGAACAACAACCTCCTCACTCTCCTCAATCACTGAAGGAGAATCCTATGAACTAGAAGATCTCACATCTTCATCAAACTTCACATCTCTACTCAACATAGTCTTTCATTGTGTTGGAATATAGATCCAACAACACAAGATGCTATCACAATTCACATCATCTCAAACCTCCAAAGAACACTAACCACCTGTGAATCTAAAGGAACATAATTTTGGATCATAAGCCACATGCCGAACTCCATCAGCCCTCAAGTCAACGTCGCAAATCAAAATCTCTGGACACCACATCATGAGTTGTTCAGGACATCCTGCAAAGATAATCACATCTCGATACAAGACCAAGACAAGTGAATCAATTCTATCAAAATCATAAAGATGGTCATCTACACAAGTCAATGCATCAATCCTAAAATGCCAAGCTCATGATACAAGCAACAACCCACACAAGGCCATCAACGATCTGTAATCATCGATATCTCGCCCATGCACCTCAAAACCTCCAGCAACAAAAGCATCAACCTGAAACTGCCACTTCCCTCTTTCAAAGAGAATCTTGAAGCAAGAGTAACATCACGGTCAACTCCCTCTCCTTGAGAGAATCCAACAACCCTATACAAGTACCCTACAACACTCCCATTAGTTGCAATCTTGGAATCAATCCCTAATTCCTCAATAGGTTTTAACCTGTCCTTGTGGCATCTCGCCATGTATGCTTTACATATGCCTCCTCAAAGCTAGAAGGCTCATCCAGCTTCTCACTAGAATATACGAATGCTATAGGATCAAGAAGAAACCTTTAAAGGCCACCATCTAGCACACCTCCAACCAAGGTACTCAGACTTGCTAGACTACAATCACTGATAGTGCAGCAGTATCCTTCAAATGAAACTATATACTAAAGATCTGCCAAACAAGAAAATGAAAGAAGATTTTTCTTGACCAACAAACAAACAAAACATCATTCTACTCAAGAAAATCATTTGATGGCATCCAAAGGGAAATGGAGCCCAATCCTCTCACAAGATAAGTAGCATCATCACCCAACTCCACAATGAGATTTGACCTTAGTTCAAGCGAATCTGCTAGTCTTCATTGGGCAGCAAATCTCAAAAAAGTCAAGATCGTTGTTTTAAAATGGGCATTTGATAAAAGAAGCAAATATGAGCAAGCCCTTATTTTGGTGGAGAAGGAGATAACAGAGATCTATTCTCGAGATTATGTTATAAATTTTGAGGATGTGGATAGAATAAGATTGAAGTTGTTGGAAAATACTTCGAGGAAATTGCTGGAAGAAAAAGAAGCTTGGTGGAGGCTAAAGAGGAGAGCTCTCTACCTATCCCACTGGAGATGAAAACACAAGATATTTCCATAACTATGCAAATCACAGATAAAATATCAATAATATCTAAGAGTTGCAAAAGCCAAACAATAGTATGGCAAAGTCCTTCAAGAATTTAGCTACCTTGGGAGTCTCTCATTAAAAGGCTTGTACAAAGAACCAGATAGAATCAACAATGTTGAAATAGTAAAGATAACGTCCTTTTTTCCAAGCTTTGGAGGGGAGAAAGAAAATGAATTGATGATAGAGGAAGTGTCTAAGGAAGAATTAAAATCAATTTTGGCTTGCTTTCGAAAGGACAAGATCTTTAGGCCTGATGGATGGTAGGTGGAGTTTTTCATAGGTTTTTATGATATGTTGAAAGAGGAATTGTTGAGGGCGGTGAATGATACTAGAAGATCAGGGAAAGTGTTGGCATCTTTTAACTATACTTTTATCTCTTTAATCCCAAATAAGGATAGTCCCGACTCTTGAATGATTTAATGATTTTAGGTCCATTTCCTTATGTAATTGTATCTATAAGATTATAGCTAAAGTCATAGTTCTCAAAGTGAAGAAATACTTTCAAAATCAATCTCAAACGAACAATTTGGATTGCGTCATGGTAGACAAATTAATGAAGTTATAGGGATAGCACAAGAGGGCCTGCATACAATAAAAACCTAAAGGGTCAATGCTATGGTTACGAAGTCAGACCTATTCAAAGCTTAGGATAGATATTCCTAGCTATATTTGAGACTAATCCTGCTTCATATAGGATTCTATGTTCAAATGGTAAACTGGATCCTAGGGTGCTTTCTTTTTGTTTCCTTTGTTGTTTTAAATAATGTCTGCTTCAGGTTTTTTAAAGCCCTTGAGAGATCTAAGGCAAGGATGCCCACTGACACCTCTCCTTTTTTCCGATGATTGCAAAAGGGTTAAGCTAATCCATTTTAGAGGAAAAAAAGAACTAGAATTTTGCCTAGGATTAAATTGGGAAGGACATTATTTCTGACTTATTTGTTGTTTATTGATGATGTACTGTTATTTTGCAATGGCTCTACAAGAGAGGTAAATAAAATAATAGAAATACTCAACCTATTTTCTTCAGCCTCATGTATGGAAATAAATACGTAGAAATCCTCACTTTCAATAGGATGGAGGAGGAAAATATTGCAAGGACAGTGTGGATCTTCTTTCCTTTTCAAATGTCAAATTTTAGGGTAGTTTCTTTTTGAAACCAAATGATTATAGGAAGGCAGATTGGAAGTGGCTGATTGGAAAAGTAGAACAGAGGACTAAGCACTAGTGCAATCGTTGACTCTCTTTGGGAGGTAGATTGACTTTAGTCAAGTCAGTGGTGGAAGCAATTCCAGTTTACTGACATATAATGGCATTTATTTCTAAAAGGGTGTTGGACGCAATCAAAAAGAGGTTTTTTAAGTTCCTTTGCACTGGTAAGTGAGAGAAAGAAGGCATTCCCTTGGTAACCTGGCAATCCCTTGCCAAACCGAAGGATGAAGGTGGTTGGGGGCTAAAAAATGTCCATCTTTTTGACAAGGCCTTGGCAGCGAAAAGCATATGGAGGATTATTTCAAAACATGGACTATGGAGGCAGGTGGAGAAATGGATAAGGAAGGATAACAAAACTTCTCAAAATGGTTCCACAATTTGGAAGGTTTTGATTTTGGCTTTTCCAATGGTTGGAAATTGACTAGTTTGGAAGGTAGGAAAAGGGGATAAAGTCAGGATCGGGGTTGATCCCTGTGTTGGAACTTGGAAGTGGTTTGTTATTCAAACTCCCTCAGTCTCTAATTGGTATTTTGCAAAATCAAGGTATATGTACCTTCGATTAGGCAGCAAATGTAACAACCACTTCTTCATTGAATCAAGGTTGGAAAATGGTGAGGAACTAGATCTTTCAAAAGATGATAAAGGTTTGCAAAGATCGTATGTGGGAGAACTTGAGAAATGTCATGTCAGATTATCAGATGAGGATGACGTTCTTGTCTGGTCCAAGAATCCTGGTATGGAGAGATACACTCTGAGATTGGGTTATAAAGCTTTGTGTGAAGATGACAATCGGGAAGGGTTGATTTGGTGGTGGAAGCTGCTATAGAAGGTGAAGGCTCCATTGAAACCTAAAGTTTACATATGGCTTGTGCTTCGAAATAAAGCCTTAACCTAGGATGTACTCCAAAAACGTAGTAAAAATGACCCAGGGATATGTACTTTATGTAAGCAAGACGGAGAATCTATTGAGAACTTACTAATTTTTGTCCTTATGCAATCCTGGTGTTAACAAAGATGGAGGTTGTCACTGGTTGTAAGGAAGGTTAGCAAGGAAATTCAGTGGAAGAGGTCCTATAAACTTGGCTTCAAAATAAAGATTTGAAATATTTTAGAGCACTTCCCTTTCTAGTGGTGTGGGGCACTTGGTTAGCTAACTTCTTAGAAGACCGAAATTGATTATGGGTCGAATTTGGCCTAGAAGACCAAAATTGATAAAATTTCATGGTGGCCCATGCAGACGGGTATTCTTTTAGGAAAATTACAATTTTTTGAAAATTTTGAAAATTTGTTAATTGTGTATGAGAGATGACATGGAGGCCATGTGTCATATGATGTGGCGATGGTGACGTGAATTGCCACAGTGACAAATGGCAGGGGTTGAGGTGCATGGAGGCGAGCCCGCGGGTGACCTGAACAACCATGCTAGCAAAGGTGGTTAATGGGCCCAAGGTAAGGCAATTTTCAAAATTGTTCATTTGATCTCAAAACCAATAAATAGGCATCGCATGGCACTAGGGTGGTAAGCGATTACGGGAGCTTGGAGAAAATTAATGGGTGTGTTGTTAATAGGCCCGTAATCTATCCTGACCGTTGATCTTGGATCGACGGTGATGGACATGTGTGCCTCGTCGATGGGTTAACCCAAGCACAAGTCGACAGCCTATAAATGATCTCAATCATAGCTCTGAGATCTACGGCTGAGGAAGTGTGTGGCATTTAGAATGTCAAAGGAGCAAGACCCCCCTGTCCCATCAACGGATCAAATTGTGCCACATGGATTGTTGAGTACAAGTGGGGCCTAAAGGAAAATAAAAGGAAAGATAGAGGCAGAAAGAGAGGAGGAGGCCAGAGCAATGATGAGGCAGGGCCAAGGTGGCCAAGGAGGTGACATGGCATCACCTCCGGGTGCCAAGTGGACCCAGGGTGCCACATCAGTAGATTGCCACATCAACAAGATGGTGGTCTATGTTAATAAAAACTAAGTTTGGAGCCAAAAACGTATTTTGGCCATAACAAGAGAAAATTAACCCCAAATCAGATAAAATTTTGGGGTTAAGTCCACAGTGTAGAGGGGCATAAAAGTGTCTGTAAGGGCCACTGGCTGATTCAACTCCATATTGTCAAAAAATGCAAATTTGTCATTTTTGAAGAACATGTTGGTACTCTTTGACAGAGGACATGTTGTTGATAAGATTTTGACAATGTATTAGGGAAGCAAACATGAAAATACCCAGTGGATCAATTGGCCAAATTCCAAGGGGTTTGGAATGGGGATGCAAAAATAGGCCAAAATTCACTATTCCATGCCACTTTTTGGGATTTTTTGGGGATTTTCAAGGGAAAAGGGATCCCAGATCACAATTCTGGAAAAAAATATTTACTCAACATTTTAGCTCCTCATCAATCCAAACAAGTTTGTGCTAGTGGAAATTTCTCAGTTTTGCTCCATTTGGGAGATAGTCAATTTGGCTAAATAATCCAAGTTTGAAGAAAGTGTAAAAAGGAAAAAGTTGTCAATTGCAAGTTTATGCAAAAATTGTGGAACATCAAATTTTAAATTTGAAGGTGGTGTACTCATGATCATAAATATTATCTATGCCTGATACAAAACTTTTCTTGGTTCTTCCCAAATTTTCTTCTACAAGTGGTAGAGGTTGGCCTCTGAGTTGATTGTGTCGATGATACAAGTGTAGAAAAGGAGTAAAAGGGCAACTTCTAAAGACCATAACTTTTTACTTAGAGTTCAAAATTAAGCAAGATAGTAGTCATCGGAAAGCTCTTGGATATAAAGATCCACCTATGGACACAGAATTGGAATTTGAGCAGTGGGATTCTCAGAAAATCAAAAGAAAATGACTAGTGGCCTAAAAGGGCAAAAATTGTGCATAATTTTCCAAAAAATTGCAGTCATGATAAATTTGATATTGATTCTTGACTAACAGCATTTGTTGCATGCACATTTGCAGAATTAAGGATACATACAGAACAGAGCATGTTCAGAATGAGAACTAGAGATATGGAAGATGCACAAGGGGCTTATAGCCATGAGGAGGGAGTCAGGGGGATAAATATCAGCTTGCGAAATGCAAAGACAAAGTTTCATGGGCATAGAGAAGGCAAGGCAAAAAACATAGAACTAGTAGAAACAATGAGAAGCCTAAAGAGAGAAGTGTTGAGCTATCGAGCAGACAATGAGAGAAGTAGAAGAGCTCAGAAGGAGCAGAATCACATTAATACCGAGCAACTACAAAGTTTGAATAATTTGCAAAGGAAAATTCATAAGGAGTCCAGCACAAGACATGCAACTAGTGTAGGACATGTAGTAGATCACATGTCTCATGAAAGGAAAGATGATCATAGAGGATCCAATCTAGAAGTGCTAGTAGACATCATCACCATTCACCAAGGAATTCATCTAGAAGGGCACATGCAATTTTAGAATTTGAAAGCATCCCAAGTTTGTCTCCTATCAAACATCAAAGGAGGAGGCCTGAGGTAGATGATTTGCAAGGAGAGCTTAGGAAGATTAAGCCACCTACATTTGATTGTGATCATGAGAAGGTGAAGATGTTGAAGCTTGGTTGTTGGGGATGAGGAAATATTTCCACTTGCACAATTATTCATCAAATTTAGAGGCTAGAATTGCAATATACCACCTTCAAGGGAAAACTTCAATGTAGTGGGACCAACTCAAGAAGGTTAAACACATTGATGAGAAGAGGATCTTATGGAGGCAGTTCAAAAAGTATTTTCAGAAGCAATACTTGTCAAAGCATTATTATGACAAGAAAATGCAAGAATTCTTTGAGTTAAAATTGGGATCCATGACAATGGATGAGTATGAGAGGAAGTTTCTAAAATTGTTGAGGTATGTTGACTTCATCAAGGATAAGTAGGTTAAAATCCAAAGATTTTTGAGTGGATTGACATCCTTCTACAATGATAAAATTCATTTTGATGGGCCCAAGATCCTAGAAGAAGCCATGAGGAAGGCTAAATATTTGTATGAGCAAAACAAAGGAAGGCCAAATTTCTAAAAGGCTTGGGATGATAAGAACAAAGGCAAAATGGAGCAAAGAAAGAAAGGGTATAAGCCACCATTTTTTAGAAATAGTCCTTAAGGACAGCCAGCACAAAATGAGCCCAAGATGACAGAGTCTTCAAGAAAGAGGCCAAGACAGCAACCCATAAAATGTTGGGGATGTGAAGGAGACCACATGTATAAAGATTGTCCTCACAAAGGAGATAGGACAAGGACTATATGTTCTCTCAAACTCTCTCCTAGGAGGAAAAGTCCTAACCTCAATAGGAGAGCTTATAGACACAGCAGGCAAGCTATCCACTATCACCTCGGTAGCCTTGCCCCACACATCAGAATAAGGAATCCTACCCTAGGGGGGAATCGTTATGGTCAATCTAAGCCAAATCATTGAATGTAGAGTGGGGAGATCTTAGCTTGAATTGACAAAACTTATCTTAATCAAATTAACTCACTTGTTAAAGATACAATCCCAAATAATCCCAAGGAAAGTATGAGACTAGATTTTTCCCTTTAAAAGACAAAGTTCAAAGAATGCTTATGATTGCTAGTTCAAGATGTCCAACGTATATTGGTACATGTTGAAGTAGAAATACAAGTAATCTATGAAACCCCAATTGATTAGATCTAGAATTTCTATTCAACCACTTGAGACGCCAATATCATAAAACTTGTGTTATTTAAATCAATGTTGGAAAGTGAAATAATGGTGAACAATGTGAGTGTCACAAGTAATGTTGATACTAATTTAAGTTAATCACCATAAACTTAGACGGTTTATCATTTCGTGAAATATTCCATCCAGTGTTACCAGAAGCGGGAGCGTTTTAGGAAGCGGGAGCGTCGAAAGCATCATTTTCCAAAAATCCTCGGAAGCGAAGCGTCCGGGAAGCGTTTGTTATATATATATATATATATATATATATATATATATATATATATATATAATTTTTTATATATATTGCATTTATATTCAAAAAAATATGTAAAAAGACAAATTGGTTGCAGAATATATGAAAACATGCATATTTGTACATCAATATAGATAGAAATGGCATCCATACTACATAGTTCATCAATGATTAATCATTTGAGCATCAACCATCTAGATTCTAGAGTCCTCCATGTCATAATCATCAAGATTGGCATCACTACCACTGCTCTCTCCTCCTCCTCCTCCTCCCCTATATCCAATGCAATCCATGCATTTGTTGATGTGGAAGATGACCCCTCAAGAGGATCACCATCATCAAAAGTGACCGACTCTAGCACTAGTTCATTAAGATCCAAGTTGGCTAATGCCAACTCAACCCTGTTGCTCAAACCCATATTATCAAGAAACACATCCCACATATTTGTCTTTCCCTTCAACCACTCTTCTCTCTGCCTGTATATAAGACGGAGGTTGGTGTGCACATACACCACTAAGTCACCTGACACGACAACAAAGAGAAGAGTTCAACAGAAAATTTTATACTTGAGTGAAGGGTACATTTTTACTGGGGTCGTGACAAAAGAGTTGAACAATCAATGCCACCAACATCGAGGTACATAAAGGGCTTGGTTCTCTTGATTAAATGTCAGTTCCATACCCTCATACATGATAGAATCCAGTGGAAACACTGCAATCTTGCCATTCTTGAAATCCTGAAAACTGTTAAGTCTGTTGAATTTTGAATGGGACATAAAATTCTACTTTCTCCATATGAAGTCCAATGAGGTTGGAACCACTCTCAAACATCCTGAAACAATTAATGGTAATGTTAAAAATTTAAGTAAAAGGATTTTCATCCTTTTACTTTAAGAATTTAACATTACCATTAATTACTAGGGTGGGTGAAATGGAGGGGGTGGGGACCTCTTTAAATAGCACTAGTAAGGAAAAATAACCCTTAGCTGCACACCAAAACACCTCATTTCCCCTTGGAAGCGCGCTTCCTAAATTTTGAAGCGCACTTCAACCCAAGCTTCCTGGACGCACCCACCTGGATCGAGCTTCGGAGCTTCGAAGCGGGGGGGGGGAAGCTTCCGGTAACACTAATTCCATCACATCCAATAAGCTTAAATGATAAAAGTTGTAGTGCCAAATGTTGCTCACTTAGAGAGATTCACAATGTGTTTACAAATTCTTTGGACAGCAAGATATTGATCATATTCCATTCACCAAAAACATGTAAATTTGTGTTCAAATGTCATGAAATCATTTACCAAATGAGTGCTTGCATGAAAAAGTATGTGCCGGCTGTTAAATTAATAGTTTTGAAAATGTAGATGTACTTTAGCAAAAAGAAACATTAAAGGTTGTCCATCAAACAAACAGTCTTAAGCTTGAATTGTGATCAGTTAAGTCACCTGACACGAGACACGGAGGACACGAAAATACGAGTGTCCGACACATGAAATTTTGACCTCGACAACAAGACATGGAGGACACGTTTATATATAAATTAAAATATATATATATATATATATATATATATATATATATATAGATATATATAGATATATCTAAAAAAATTATATATATGAAAAAAAATTGAAAATTACACACATACAAAAACATAAAGATTCATTTTTTGTTAGAAACTAGAAGATTTACATGATACAAAACTTTAAACATGTAACATAA
>JASDQU010106065.1:152334-164338 GCA_032191745.1 Picea mariana
ATAGATGAAACATGCAAATGAAATGGTCACTTACCATTGGGCTATGGGATCTAGAAACCCTTGGCAATTGTCCCCTTGAACTAGTTGTTGAAGTCCCCAAATATTATATAGAATACTTAGAAGAGCATCAAACTTTAAAGATTATAAAAGATTGCAAGGATTAAAGGGAGATTAACTCTATAGAAATCAATCTAAGTATCACAAAGCGAACCATACACTAAATCTAGAGTAAAGAAATGAAACCCTGGAATAATCACCTCTAATACTAAAAATCTAGCTTAAAATCCAATAAAGAAGCAGAATAGAAATGCAATTCATACCTCACATGTAATATCTTCTCTTGTGATAGCCCCTTCATCAATAAGGCTTGCAACTCAAATCTCTTTAATAAAACCCTAGAACATTAATCAAGATAAAAGATCTCACAACACAAATAGCAAGTAGTTCTTCCACTTTATTTCCAACCATGCCTAATGAGAGTGACGCCCTTCTTAAATAGGTAGAGGCCTCCTCAAAACCATACATAGAAAACCATGGGCTACAATGAAACCATGTGCTCATACCATGTACTAGGATAAAACCATGGGCCAATACAATGTGCTCAAGCAAAACCATTAGCTAAAACAAGAGGCACCCTCAATACCATGGTCTAAAATCATTTTGAGCCAATAAATAATATATAATGAAATAACTACCTCAACCAACTCAAACACGTGAGTGGACTAGTTAAAGAGAGGAGGTGCGCCCCACAAGAGAGAGAAAATTCGCCCTCCATGTGTTCACCCATGCAACTCAAAAACACAGTGATAATTTTCGCGCAACAAATTCTAACAACAACATAACTTGGTTAATTTTTGCCCAAGTTTCTATTATAACCCCATTTCCGAAATCCCACGGCAATTCCGCATCTAATGGCATTGATCTAGCAAAATTTTGGGCACTCCATCAAAAGATAATTGCTCTTGAAGCTGGCCACTTTAAAAAATGTGCTAAAATCACCTCTAACCACCCACATGTGTGAAAATGCTCCTCATGAATGCTCCATATGCTGACAAGTGTACAAAGTGTTGATGTGGACACCTCAATGATGATGGGGAATCCTCGTCATTGTCCATTGTGTTGTCACAGATCCTAATGCAGTGATACGGATCCCAAGAAAATTTTCATAGATCCTAATGTAGGTAGATATGGCTGAATTTAGATACACGGATCCCAATGCATATACACATATCTCGATGCAATGACACAAATCCCGAGACATAGTGTACAGATGCCAATGTGGGACACTCACCTATAACGATGCATCAAGCATCAAGTCATATCCTCTAACAACAACTTAACATAGGTTAATTTTATAAATTGCCTAAGTTTACCATGGTGGGACAACTTTTACCCCTATTATATGTGTTAATGCCCAAGAAAAAAAGGTATTTCCTAAGTAATTTGGTTAGAGATAGGAAAATTTGATGAATAATTGATGGGAAAAGAAAGGGAAACTTTATATTTTGACCCTCAAAGTCATTTTTAATGATGTATGAAGTCTTTTACTGGTCCAACTAGCCTTTTTAATCTAGGAATCTTCATTTTTTGTACTTGTAAGCCTTTGAGAAAGAGCATAGGTTAGAGTTACCACCTCGACGCCTTTTATTACCCCCTTTTACATTTTCTTTGATTTTTCTTAGTCCCTTTTCTTTAGATATGCATTTCTAGCATAGGAGCTTGAGGTTGGGCCTTTTTAATAGGGTGGCATAGCTCTAGCTTATTTATTTTTTATTTTGAACATTATTGCTCTTCACCTCTAGCCTTTTTTGGCTTTATTTTTTAATTTGGTGTTACATTTTCTTCATTTAGACCTTGTTGGATGACATTTGATAAATCAAATATAAGCAAGGAAATTATTTCTCCTATGAATGGGATGGTAGTGAAGGGAAATGATGGAAAGTGTTAGTGGTAAGGATATGGGCACGCTACTCAACCAGAGCATCAGTAGTACAATTAGTCCTAAGTCAAGACAACATTTATCTAAGGACAACATGTTCCCCCATGGTAAAACGAGACAAAATAATAAAATTATTAGTATTACGAAGTGTTATAATATATAACCCACGTTTATTACTTTCATGATAAGTTAGAAACCATAACACCACTTCTAATTAGGAAACCATCACATGAAATCATAGCACATCAATTGAAAAAAGCATGAAGTACCATATGTGCAAGAAAATATTCTCTGAGGAGTAAAGCATAGAAGTTGATATAGCATGGTAGAGCTATCTGAAAGGGCTCATGGATGATGTCAGGCTAGAAGGACTAGAAGATTGGGATGGAACTAGCAAATATGAGCAGGAGGCCTCATCCAAGCAGCATCAATGCACCCCTGAGAGGGTAGTCTGGAAGTAGTTTCCCTTGAGGGGGGCAACATTGTCCATAATATTCAAGACGCTGATACAGTTGAAGACATGGGCAGAAGCCTGCCAAAGATTTATGCAACCTTGGACAACATGCAAGCAAACCATCAATCTCACATGATGAGCTGGAAGGTAAGATCAATAACCACCCCATAACTCTTTTAATAGATTATGGAGCTAGTCATAGCTACATAGATCCTAATCTTGTTGATGTTAAATTTGGCAGCATCAACAATCATTCTCCAATTAGAGGCCATATGGGCCACCCTAAGGCTAGCCAGGGAGATTTGGAGAATCAACCAGTCTTGTGAGGTATTGACAAAAGCCAGGGGGAACGTACAACCTCTGTGAGTCAAACCAAAAGTCAAGACGAACGAGATGCTATGTAAGTCTAATGCAAAAGTCAAGGGGAACGTACAACCTCTGTGAGCATAGACAGTCTAGTGCAAAAGTCAAGGGGAACGTACAACCTCTGTGAGCATAGACAGACTAGTGCAAAAGTCGGGGGGAACGTACAACCTCTGTGAACCTAGTCAAGCCTTGTCAGCCATGAGCAAAAGTCAAGGCATCTAGTAAACGTTAGGTTGAAAGTAAAATTCCTATGAGCTAGAAACAAACAATCTTCCTAATATTGCAAATGATATAAATGTATTGATCTAGTGCATTGGCACGTGTAACATTATCCGCCATGAAGAGAAATTTGAATTGCCTTGTAATGAGTCGAGTTGTAGAAGTCAAAGTTGTATGTCTAGGTCAAAGTCAAAGTTGTCAAGTTGTCGCATGACATGAATTGCATGCTAAGTTAGTACGCATGCATGCCAAGTCAAGGGTGAGTTGTAACTGAAGTCTCAAGTCTAGTTCTATCTTCGAACTAAAGCGTGAAGCTGAGTTATGTTAAGTATGCAAACAAGTTCCTAATTCGAGCCATCTACTTCTCCTCTTCACTCCTTTATAAAAAGAGGTCGACCCCTCTCTTCTATACAGTTTATATGCATGTTAAGGGTGAAGCATATAAGGCGCATATCAGTGAGACAGAGGCAACATATCAAAAGAGCATATCAATGCTATAGAGGCAGCATATTAGAGGCGCATATTAGCATATAGAGGCAGCATATAAAGGCGCATAACAGTGTTGTAGAAACAGCATATAGAGACAGCATATTAGGGGCGCATATCATCATATAGAGGCAACGTATAAAGGCGCATAACAGTGTTGTAGTAACAACATATAGAGGCAGCATATAGAGGCGCATATCAGTGATATAGAGATAGATATTGAGGTGCATAACAGTGTTGTAGAGGCAACATATCAGAGTCGCACTTCAGTGCTTTAGAGGCAACATATCAGAGGTGCATATCAGTCAATTAAAGGCAGCTTCAACAGCCCATATCAGAGCTGATATATCTCAATCTTTGAAAGCAACTCGAATACATCTATATCAACAAGGTCTCTTAGTTCTCTGTTAGCTCAAAGTCAACTTGGCAAGCTCATTTAAGAGCAGATTTTTCATGGTGGATATTTGTAAGTGATCATACATTGTTAATACAATAAAGAAAGATTATTTGCTGGGGTTTTTCTCCCTGTACAGGGTTTCCCCAGGGTATATGTGTTGTTGGTGTGCATGCTTACGTTTCTACATGATTATTGCTATTCAGTTATGATTCTATATTGTTGAAATGTATTAAGCTGGAATCAAAGTGTTAAAGAATTCAAAGAAATAATCCGCATAAGAAATCAAGCTCATAATTTAACATGGTATCAGAGCTTAGGGTGTGATAAGCTTGTTGAAGTGCAGCAGCAAGAACACACAGATCCAAGCAAGCTTGATTAAGTTTCCAGTGTGAGGTCCATGGCATCCTCCATTTCAGTCAAGGTCAAGGATAGGCTCGAGGGAGCTGCCAACTTCAATGTGTGGAAGCTCTAGATAACAAATATTTTGCAGGAGCATGATCTTGAGCAGTATGTGACCACAGTGGTGGAGGAACCCACCACTAATGCAGGAAGAGTCAAGCAAAGGCCAAGCAAATCATCTTTGACTCAGTCAAAGACAGTATAATGCCAGCGATGACTTCGTTAATGACTGCCAAAGACTGTATGGATACCTTGGTGAATCTATGTGAGAAACAAGCTCCAAGTCAGAAGACGACACTTAAGCACAAGCTTAAGTATTTGAAGATGGAGAAAGGTGAATCGGTAGAATCTTTTTGTTCCAAGATAGCCCAGATCAGAGATCAACTTTTGGTCAAAGGAGTCACAGTGGATGACGATGACTTAGTGTAGGACATATTTGATGGTCTTCCTTCTTCATGGGAGACCTTCTTATCCAGTGTGAGCGGGAGAGAGATTCAGCCCACGTTTGAGAGGCAATGGCATGATTGCCTCCAAAAGGAGAGTCGCACTGCTACGAGGAGCGAGCCAACCAAAGAAGAACATTCATCATTAGCATCAAGATTCAAGGGAAAGAAGAAATTCACTTTCCAAAAAGGCTCTCAGAGGAAGTGAAACACCAAAGGTACGTTCAAAGGCAAAAGTATCGTTACACCTAAGATTAAATGCTTTAGTTGCAATAAGTTGGGTCATTTTGCTAGAGATTGTTGGTTTAGGATGAAAAATCCAAAGAAAGGGAAACATCATACCTCAACTGTTGAGGATGATGAATCCAAAAGAAAACAGAAAAGTCCTCCTAATAAGAGGGAAAATAGAAAAGAATATTACCTAGTTTCTGCCTTATCCAGTTCAATTTTCACGGGGCCGAAAACTTGGTTAGTAGACAGTGGTGCATTAAAGCACATGACAAGGTACAAGGAGATCCTGTCAGATTTCAAGACAAAATCTTTTGCAGAGCAGGTTCAGCTTGGGGATGACAAATGTTACAAAATAGAGGGAGTAGGCTCTATCTCCTTCAAATTGGATTCTGGGGCTAGGCTTCATGTTGATGAAGTATTATATGTTCCAGGACTCAAAAAGAATCTTCTATCAGTTGCAACCTTTGAGGACAAGGGATATTGGGTGATCTTCAAGGACAGGAAGGCACTATTGTGGGCTAAAGGTAGCCACTTGAGTACAGCAGAACCCATTGGGAATCGCAGAGGAGGACTGTACGTCGTGATAGGACAGTCAGTTCAGGCATTAGCTCATGATGCGACTAGCTCCGACGAATTGTGGCACAGAAGACTTGGACATCTTCATTACAAAGCACTTCCAGATCTGCAGAACATGGTATGTGGTATGCCCTCTGTTTCCTTTAGTAAAAATGAAATTTGTGAAGGATGCATGCTAGGTAAAAATATAAAGAAAGCATTTCCTAGTAGTGACAGCATAGCTCAGGGCATCTTAGATCTGGTTCATTCTGATGTATGTGGTCCCATGTCATCTCCCTCACTTAGTGGTTGTTTGTATTATGTCATTTTTATTGATGATTACTCAAGAAAATGTTGAATGTATTTCCTTAAAGCTAAAAGTGACACATTTGATAAATTCAAAGAGTATAAAGCCTTTATTGAAAAGCAGACAAGGAAACACATCAGAACCCTTAGAACAAACAATGGAGGAGAGTTTGAATCTCTCCAGTTTGAGGATTTCTACAAGGAAGCATGAATCAAGAGACAGTTGACCGTGCCATATAACCCTTAGCAAAATAGAGTCGCTGGGAGGAAAAAACAGGACAATTTGTGAGGCAGCAAAAGCCATGATGTTTGACCAGGATCTGCTAAATTCTTTATGAGCAGAAGCTACCTCCACTGCCGTGTATATTCAGAACAGGTGTCCACATGCTATCTTGAAGGAAAAAACTCTTGAAGAGGTCTTCTCAGAGATCAAACCTGAAGTAGGGCATCTAAGGATATTTGGGTGTCCAGTGTATATTCATTTCCCTAAGGAAAAGAGGACAAAGATGGAACCCTCAGGCAAGAAAGGGATTTTTGTGGGGTACAGTGAGAACTCCAAAGCTTAGAGGATATATGTATCAAGTCAGAGGCAGATAGAGGTAAGTAGAGATGTGACTTTCCATGAGGAAGTCACATTCAAGAAATCCAGAGAGCTTCAACAAAAATTAGAAGCAATTTAGCCAGCTTCACCCTCTTCTAAAAATGAAGAGTCAGATGATCAGAGGGAGGAACCTCATGAAGGGCCAAGTGATGAGCCCCTATAACTTGCTGAAGAGTTAGAAAGAACTATTTAAGAACCTCCAGCCAAAAGGAAGCCAAGGTAGCTTAAAGAAACAGTGCAAGAAGCAGAAAAGATAGCTGCTCCCAAAGGAACTTACAGGGAAAGTAAGAGGCCTCACAAGTTTGGAGGCTATGTTGCACTGATGAGCAGCATCAGTGATGTCGAACCTTCTTCATTTGAAGAAGCAGATAAATTACAAGTATGGAAGGATGCCATGCTTGAGGAATACAGGTCAATTCTAAAGAACAATGTCTTGGACATTGTGCCGAGGCCAAAGGACAAATCAGTGCTCTCTTCAAAATGGATCTATAAGTTCAAACATGTCGCTGATGGGAGTGTGGAAAAGTTCAAAGCAAGATTTGTAGCCAGATGCTTCACTCAGAAAGAAGGAATTGACTACGAGGAGACTTTTGCCCCGATAGCCAGGTATACCTCCATTCGAGTTATTATTGCATTAGCTTTAGTTCTTCGTTGGAAGCTACATCAGATGGATGTAAAAACAACATTCGTGAATGGAAAGATTGAACAGGAGGCCTTTGTGGAACAACTAGATGGTTGTGTACTGCATAACAAAGGCACTCATGTATACAAGCAAAGGAAGGCCTTGTATGGTCTTAAGCAAGCTCCCAGAGTGGATTGATGGCTTTCTTAAAAGCCTGGGCTTTCAAAAAAGTGATGTTGATGCGAATCTGTACTTCAAGGTAAGAGGGAACCAACCTGTTATACTAATCTTGTATGTTGATGATCTCTTTCTAACATGAGATGAAGGGCTAATAGCCTGGTGTAAGAAGGAGCTAATCTCAAAATTCGAGATGAAAGACTTAGGCTTGATGCATTACTTCCTAGGATTGGAAGTGTGGCAAAGACAGGGTGAGATATTTCTGGCACAAGGAAAATACATAGTGGATGTATTAAAGAGGTTTGATATGATGGATTGCAAATCCATGTCTACTCTAATGGTTACCAACCTGAGGAAGCTGCATGATTCTGATTCAGGTTCATATTTGGTGGATCCCACCATGTATAGGCAATTGATTGGATCATTGATGTACATGATCCACACTAGGCCAGATATATGTTATGCAGTGATTGCAATGAGTCAGTTTATGATTGAACCGAGACAGAGACATTGGGTGGTAGCAAAGCACATCTTGAGATATCTTAGAGGGACGATTACCTATGGTCTGAGATGTACATCCAGTGGTGGTCTATTTTTGCATGAGTATGTAGATGTTGACTGGGCAGGAAGCCCAGTGGATCCAAAAAGTACTTCTAAATACTGCTTCAGTTTAGGATCCGCTATGATCTCTTGGTCAAGCAGGAAACAGGGGTCCATTACACAGAGTACAGCAGAGGTTGAGTACATTGCAGCAAGTGATGCTAGCAAGGAAGCAGTATGGCTCAGAAAATTGGTTTCTGGGTTGTTTGGTGACAAGCTCGAAACAACGGTGGTTCACTGTGATAATCAAAGTTGCATAAAATTGACAGAGAACCCGGTATTTCACGGTAGGTCAAAACATATTGACATGAAGTACCACTACATCCGAGACTTGGTTCAGAAAAAAACTGTAAAGTTACAATACATAGCCACGAGCGAGCAGGTAGTTGATATCCTGACCAAGCCTTTGCCATTAAGACAGTTTGTCCATCTGAGAGGCAAGCTTGGTGTGGCTGAGAATGACTCCCTCACTAAGAGAGAGTGTTAAATTTGGGAGCATCGATAGTCATTCTCCAATTAGAGGCCATATGGGCCACCCTAAGGCTAACTAGGGAGATTTGGAGAATCAACCAGTCTTGTGAGGTATTGACAAAAGCCAGGGGGAATGTACAACCTCTGTGAGTCAAACCAAAATTCAAGACGAACAAGATACTATGTAAGTCTAATGCAAAAGTCAGGGGGAACGTACAACCTTTGTGAGCATAGACAGGCTAGTGCAAAAGTCAAGGGGAACGTACAACCTCTGTGAGCATAGACAGGCTAGTGCAAAAGTCAAGGGGAACGTACAACCTCTGTGAGCCTAGTCAAGCCTTGTGAGCCATGAGCAAAAGTCAAGGCATCTAGCAAACGTTAGGTTGAACGTAAAATTCCTATGAGCTAAAAACAAATAATCTTCCTAATATTGCAAATGATATAAATGTATTGATCGAATGCATTGGCACGTGTAACATTATCCACCATCAAGCGAAATTCGAATTGCCTTGTAAAGAGTCGAGTTGTAGAAGTCAAAGTTGCATGTCTAGGTCAAAGTCAAAGTTGTCAAGTTGTTGCATGTTGCATGCATGCCAAGTCAAGGGTGAGTTGTAAGTTGTAACTGAAGTCTCAAGTCTAGTTCTATTTTTGAACTAAAGTGTGAAGCTGAGTTATGTTAAGCATGCCAACAAGTTCCTAATTCGAGCCATCTACTTCTCCTCTTCACTCCTTTATAAGCAGAGGTCGACCCCTCTCTTCTATACAGTTTATATGCAGGTTAAGGGTGAAGCATATAGAGGCGCATATCAGTGAGACAGAGGAAGCATATCAAAGGAGCATATCAGTGCTATAGAGGCAGCATATTAGAGGCGCATATCAACATATAGAGGCAGCATACAAAGGCGCGTAACAGTGTTATAGAAACAACATATAGAGGTAGCATATTAGAGGCGCATATCAACATATAGAGTCAGCATATAAAGGCGCATAACAATGTTGGAGTAACAGCATATAGAGGCAACATATAGAGGTGCATATCAGTGATATAGAGACAGATATTGAGGTGCATAACAGTGTTGTAGAGGCAGCATATCAGAGGCGAACTTCAGTGCTTTAGAGTCAGCATATCAAGGCGCATATCAGTCAATTAGAGGCAGCTTCAACAACCCATATCAGAGTTGATATATCTCAGTCTTTGAAAGCAACTCGGATACATCTATATCAGCAAGGTCTCTTAGTTCTCTGTCAGGTCAGAGTCAACTTGGCAAGCTCATTTAAGAGCAATTTTTTATGGTGGATATTTGTAAGTGATCATACATTATTAATGCAATAAAGGAAGATCATTTCTTGGGGGTTTTCTCCCTGTACAGGGTTTCCCCAGGGTATATGTGTTGTTGGTGTGCATGTTGACGTTTCTACATGATTATTGCTATTCAATTATGATTCTATATTGTTGAAATGTATTAAGCTGCAATCAAAGTGTTGAAGAATTCAAAGAAATAATCCACATAAGAAATCAAGCTCATAATTTAACAGTTGAAAGGTTTCATTTGAAAAAAATCAAGCATGGAAAATCTTAGTTGGTCCAGCTAGCCATTGGAGCCAAGAGAAAGATCAATGAGCTAGATAAGGATTGTCAAATGGACATGAATGGAGTTACCACAAAGAAAAATTTGAATATCATACCTTTGGGTTCATATGATTGCTTGATTGATATGGATTGGCTGAACAAGCATCATGCTATCATAGATTGCTACAAGGCATTCAATTCACTTGTCTTGATGAAGAAGGACAGCAAAGGAAAGTTCAAGGAATTCCAAGGCCTATATCCATCAGAGAAATTTCAGCCTTGCAATTGAAAAAGAGTTTCAAAAAAGGGTGTCAAATTTATGCAACCCATATGGAAGAGGCAGCCAAGGATAAAGTGCCAAGTATTGAAGGTCATCCGATCTTAAATGAATATGATGATATATTTGGGGAGATACTAGGGTTACCAAAGAGAGACATTGACTTCTCCATTGATTTGGTGCATGGAGTTGCCCTGATGTCCAAGACTCCTTATAGAATGAGCAAACCAGAGTTGAAAGAAATGCAAATGTAGCTAGAAGAGTTATTGAAGAAGGGGTATATACGCCCAAGTGTCTCACCTTAGGGTGCGTCGGTGCTCTTTGTGAAGAAGAAGGATGGAACCTTAAGGCTGCACATTAACTTTAGACAACTAAATAAGGTTACCATAAAGAACAAGTATCATTTGCCAAGGATTGATGATCTTTTTGATCAATTGAAAGGAGTAAAATATTCTCCAAGATTGCCCCGAGGTCAGGCTACCAACAGGTGAGAATCAAAGAAGAAGACATCAATAAGATAGCCTTCAAGACAAGGTATGGCCATTATGAATTTGTAGTGGTACTATTAGGGTTATCAAATGCACCACCTACCTTTATGTGCCTAATGAATGGGGTGTTCAAAGATTATCTAGATAAATTTGTTATTGTTTTCTTGGATGACATATTCATCTACTCCAAGATAAAGGAGGAGCATGAGCAGCATTTGAGGATGGTGCTAAAAGTGTTTAGAAAGCACCAATTGTACATTTCCTCGGAAAGAAAAAAAAGGGCACCTTTTAGATCGGCCTCATTACTTTGAGGTAGACGTTATTTTTTGGCATTGTCTAATTGTTCTACGTTTTGGTTTTTTTCGTCAGAATCCGACGACATAAATCTCGACGAAATCAATATTGTGTTGTTTAAATTGCATTTTTGAATGTATAAATAGATTCAGCGTGTTGAAAAACCCCTCAAACGCTCAGACTATACAAACAGCCACTCGAATTTGCAGATCCAACACTTTCTCACCGGATTTCAAGCAAATTTAAACAGAAAAAATCCCCAGAAAAGGGCCAAAACGTAAAATGTTTAAACTAAGACTTAATTTTTAGCATGAGATCCTCTTGGCAAGGGCACACTGCAGCTTAGCTTGATAAAGAGCATTTAAGACAGTGTAAAATAAAAATGGAGCAAATTACGGGAGGCAACGTTTTTATGGATCAACTGAGTTTTATAAAGGGCATTTAAAACAAAGTGTAAAACAAAAATGGAGCAAATTACCGGGTTAACGTTTTTATTGATCAATTGACTTTTATAGAAATCGGAGGTTTTGGGTCGATTTAGAATCGCCAAAAACCATTGAAGAACGCAGATCATAGTATAACTATGCCGGAGATTGATTTTTTTACGAGATTTTAGACTTGATTTTCGGGAAAAAAGTATTTTTGAGTCCCAGTTATCCTCCACCGTCACGAACCCACCCAACCCTGATAAACCGTACTTTTCCGAACCATCTATGCGCAAGAGGCGATGCTTCACTGCACTTACGTTGGCTTGGTGATCGCTTGAATCCAAGGGTTTTTCTCTTTGAGAACCTCTCTTTGTAATAAGGGTATTTATTAGATCTATTGAAATCGGGCTTCTTATTGAGTAGCGGCTTCGAATTCGTTGAATCTATCAAAGTTTTCCATCATCTTTACGAAAAATTGCGTTTTGTTTTAATCTCAGAGACGACTAACAAAAACAAACAGATTTCTTACCGGTTGGGTTTCTCCGAGTCCATGCTTCAGGACCTGACCGGTTGCCTTATTGACCAGAGAAAACGAAGGACAGCTAGCCTCGTCCTTCACTTTGGTGCTGTACGTCTCATCCATTACCCATTGCTACATGAGGTAAATAAAAATCAGCAAAC
>JASDQU010106065.1:164388-176675 GCA_032191745.1 Picea mariana
GGTTTTTCTCTTTGAGAACCTCTCTTTGTAATAAGGGTATCTATTAGATCTATTGAAATCGGGCTTCTTATTGAGTAGCGGCTTCGAATTCGTTGAATCGATCAAAGTTTTCCATCATCTTTACGAAAAATTGCGTTTTGTTTTAATCTCAGAGACGACTAACAAAAACAAACAGATTTCTTACCGGTTGGTTTTCTCCGAGTCCATGCTTCAGGGCCTGACCGGTTGCCTTATTGACCAGAGAAAACGAAGGACAGCTAGCCTCGTCCTTCACTCTGGTGCTGTACGTCTCATCCATTACCCATTGCTACATGAGGTAAATAAAAATCAGCAAACTCGGAGAATCAGAGCACCACAAATCCCATATAAAACATATAGATTTCCAGAAAATTCGTAACGAAAATACCTGGTGCTTGTCATTGGCATTCGCATGGACCAAAACGGCAGACCCATTACGGATCGCGAGCGAAAAGTCGGGATTAGCCTTGGTAAGAACCCTCACGACCTGCCCCGGCGGCAGAACGGGCTCGCCTCCAGGTCGCGGGAATGAACCCCCCGGAGGCCCGTAGCCAGGCAGCGTGAACGAACCCTCGGAAGATCCACTGCTCGGTCGCGGGAACGAATCGGAGGGAGTCTCACATTCTGGTCTCTGAAATGGATGACGAGATTCGTGGTGGATGACATGCCCGGATTCCTGATAAGCATGATGTTCTTCTCCCTGTGAAAAGGGTTGGTGGGCATGATGTTCTACCTGTGAGTAGGGCTGGGGCTGGGACGGTGGGGGGTAATAACCTGGTTCTGGGAATTGGGTTCCCGGGGGAGGATAGTATTCTCCGGCGCTGGGACGATGGGGAAAGTCTGGGCTCGGCTGGAAACCCTGGTGATGGTGTTGGTGTTCGCGGCGTTCTTCTTCGTGATCTTCACGGCGTTCTTCTTCGTGATCTTCACGGCGATGATGGGGTTGGCGTCCGTATGGGAATTCCATAAAGTTACTTACTGGTACTGTGATTCGATCCTTTCAGTAGCGAAAAGCAGAGAATGCAGAAACTCTTAATAATGCGAATGAATGCATGGAGGGGAAGTAAAAAATCAAAAAGCAATCTCCATCGAGCTGAGATCACTGAAAACTTGGGCTGCACGTTTAGTATTACGTAGTATATTGGTTGCTCAAAACCAGGTTTGATGTGTACGTCATCCACTGTGACAGTTAGAGTGGCGGTACAAATATAATCCAACTTGGTCTAGCTAGAATCCAACGAGAAATTAACTCGAGAAATTAACTCGATTGAATCCAACTTTTTCCAACGAGAAATTAACTCGATTTATATTAGAGATATAAATCATTTACATCATAAGCAGCCATTACAATTTGTCAATTTGTAATAAAGGCATGGGTAAGTCGGGGGATTTGAACTTGAAACATCATCGTACATAACACGCTATATTCACGGCACTTGCCAATTGAACTGTCCCCGAGGGCTCCCACTATCAATAATTTTGAACCTTAACCAGATTTAAGATATTTTTAGATGATTTTGATTTAAAACTGAATAAAAATTTTAAAATGTTTCTTTATTATATTCAAATTATTGTTGAATTTTTTTAAATTTAAATTCAATTTGAATGTTTTTGACATATTTTTAGATGATTTTGATTTAAAACTTAATAAAAAAATTTAAAATGTTTCTTTATTATATTCAAATTGTTGTTGAATTTTTTTAAATTTAAATTCAATTTAAATTTTTATATATGTTTAACTTTTTATTATGTGTGGTCATGGAAAAAAAAACCAAAAACTTTCCACAGGGTGAGATAAGGGTAGGCCATTTTCCACTCAGGGTGGGATAAGGATAGGATTTTGTTACTATCTCCTCTCCATTATCACTAATTTCGAACCTTAACCAGATTTGACATATTTTTAGATGATTTTGATTTATTTAAAATTGAATAAAAAATTTAAAAGGCTTCTTTATTATATATTATATTCAAATTATTGTTGAATTTTTTTTAATTTAAATTCAATTTGAATATTTTATATATGTTTAATATTTTATTATGTGTGGTCATAAAAAAAACCAAAAACATCAACATAGAGTAAAATTGTCCACTCATAAATTTTACTAATTATAAAACTATATATCTATCATTTTCAAAATTCTTGTTAACCAACTCTATGATTGTTACATAAAATTGTATTTATCTTCATTTATTTATTTTTAAATAAATTTATTAATTTTCAATTTTAAATCGTAAATTTTATTAATTATAAAATTATATATCTATCATTTTCTCCTTAAAAAATTACATTTATCTTCATTTATTTATTTTTAAATAAATTTATTAATTTTCAATTTTAAATCATAAATTTTACTAATTATAAAATATATATCTATCATTTTTTCTTATAAATACTTATAAACCAACCCTATGATTCTTACATAAAATTATATTTTCTTCATTTATTTATTTTTAAATAAATTTATTAATTTTCAATTTTAAATCATTTACCTACCTCGTATGTATAACAACATTTTAATAAAAAATAAATTATTCTTATAAATAAATTTAAAATTTTTATTTAATTTAATATAAAATACAACATTGCCCCGTATGGGGTGACACGCGGCAGGGCCGATGAGCCACCTGGACTCGCACTCAGCGCTGGTTAAATGCTGATGACCGCCACCCTCGAGCGACATTTAACGTGGATGGACGGCCATAGCAGGGGACTGCTGAAGGAGGTACTCCTCCCTCGCGCGACAATTAACATCCCATGCGCATATGAATTCATGGTTATTATGAACGGAAGGAGGAGCAGACAGTTTGATTATGGTTTTTGTTTGGAGCCCGAGCAAAGAAGGAAGGCTCCTGGTGCAGGGTCAATTACCGCCTTCTATCTGTATTCTGGGGAGTTTTTTCAGGGCTGGTGGATTCTCTGTGGGCCTCGAAAGAACTGGTCTGCCTACGCTCGGCACTCGCAGCCGCTCTCAAGTTGGTCACATTTTAACTCTGCTCTACACTTAACTGGCATTTGCATTGGGATAATGGTAAGGAGACGAGGAACACCTCGTCGGGGTTCTGCCTGGGAAGTGCACAAGGCGCAGAGGCGCCGGAAGGAGGAGCTTGAACGGGCCTTGGCTCTGGCCTCTTCCATCCTCAGGAAGAAGGCACGGGTTGAGAGAAGAGCGGCGCTCAATAGCATTGTCGAGAAAGACGCTGGCTGTAGCAGGACGAAGAAGGAGACCGAGCCCGAGGATTGGTTTTCTGGCTGTGTTGTGGAGGAGGACCTGTCATTTGGGGACCTCATGTGTAATGAGAAGCCAAGTACCAGGGAGACGCCCACCAGGCAGGATAACAATAGCGCCCCGATTAAGGTCGACGACCTTCCTGGTTGCGTGGTGGAAGAAATTCCATGGTTAAGCGACCTACAGGCCACAGATGCTGAGCAGTTGGAGAAGTTGGCAACAGTAGAGACGGCAACGGCTGACATTGGCAAAGATGGGAATCGGAGGACTGCTCCTCCTAGTGTCCAGGGTGGCGGAGTGCATGGTCCCCTCCTCAGCGATGAACACCTGGCCTTGGTGTTCGAGCTCTGTAGCCACATTGCAGACTTGGAACACAGGGCTCTCATCATGGGCCAGCGAATAGATTTGCTCCTCGACGTGCTATCCGGGGCCCCAGGTCAGCGTAAGCGCCCCATGTGCATGCAGAGTTTTGCCACTTCGACGGGTGCTGGCGGGAGCGACACATCACCGGGTGCTTAGGCTGCCCTGTTCTCCAGGTTCTTGTTTTTATGTGTTAATTGCTATAGGTTTCTCTGGACCACTAGCATCTGTCCTGGTTTCCTACGGGCAGGACAGATGCCTTTTTTCCTTAATATATTACTGTATAAACTGCTAGATGTTTCCCAATAATGTTGGTTTCCGGATACCAGCAGCATTTTTTGGTGACTGTAGCTCTGAAGCTGTTTACTTTGTCAAAGTTTTGAGTTAATATATTATAGCAAGTACTACACCTTTTTTATTTAAAAATATATATATATATAATACAACATTGTTTATCATTCATAAAATATATTAAATAAAATATGGATACAATATTGTCTATTATTCATAAAGTATATTAAATGAAATATGGATAAGATTTAATGTGAATTGATTGTGAATGCATATTATTATAAGGTCATGATTATTAAATCTAATAAGATCCCTTATGATACCTTTGTATATGACAACAACAACTTGGAGGAAGTGAATTCATACAAATATCTTGGAATTGATATTCACCATAAGCTTAATTGGAATTATAGCATTGAGAAAAGGATTATTGGGGGATGGAAAGCTTATTATGGGCTTGAAAACAATTGTAAATCAGCTGAACTTTGGAGTTGGGATAAAAAGAAACTCCTCTTTGAGACTCTTGTTACACCTGTTATTCTTTATGGATGTGAAGTATGGGGCTGTAGTATCTCTCGTGAATCCTGGAGAAAGATAGAGCAAATACAAAAGAATTTTATAACCTATAATCTCAAAATTAAAGGAAATACGCCCTATCCCATCCTCCTCGTAGAAACTAGCCTCTCCCCTATTGAGAGCATGGCTATGACTAGATACCTAATGTATAAGAACAAGTTAAACAACATGGAAGACAAGAGGCTACCTAAAATTGCTTCCAAATCAAGTCATAACAACCATCGACTCAAGCGAGGATGGCATAAAGACGCCCAATCTTGGCTAAACTATTGGGGAATAATGGAAGAAACCATTTTGCAGAATAAAGATACTATTAAAAAAGACGTCATATCAAAATTTAAGGAAAAAATGTGGTGTGATAAAGAGTTAGAGGAAAAAATAAAATGAATGTATTATAAAGATGTAATCAACCCTAATCTAGAAGATCAAAATTATCTATTTGTTTTGCCAAGTGTAAAGAAAAAAATAAGCATTGCTAAGATAAGAACAAATTCTCACGAGCTCCATAGTGAAATTGGGCGTTGGTCAATTTCTAAAACGCCATGGGATGAAAGAGTGTGCCACCTTTGTGACACTACGAAGGTTGAAGATGAAAAGCATTTTCTCTTAGATTGTTCAGTCTATACCCATATTAGATCTCATTTTCAAAATATTGATCACACTACCAACCTTCCTAACCTCTTAACTCAACAAAAGTATGGCGATCTTGGAAAGCTTCTCTTAATACTTTTCAAGCACAGAAACAAAATTCTAAAGAATCACAAGTAATCACTTACACTCATAAGGTCCGATAAACCAATTAGGTCTTAGTGGATATTAATCATCATCATCATAACAAATCATTGTCCATTAAAATTATATGAAAATAATTTTCGAAAAAGACATATGAACATGTCTACATTGATTGAAAAAGAATTTTGGTACAAGGAGATCAACAATAATTTTGGTAAAGGAATAAGTATAATTATTTCAATAATATTTTAGTAAATATTTGAAAATATAAATAAATGTTGGTACAAGGAATAAGTATATTTATCTCAACAAAGTACATTAAATAGTTGAAAACAATAAGAGTGGAATATTATTTAAATAGTGAAAAAGAAATATATGAGAAAAAATTGATAAATTCCTATTTTGAAAAGATAAATTGTAGATATGACCATGTAATTTTTTTAAATATAAGAATTAGGTTAATTTTTATTATATTGAATTGAATTGTTTTAATATATTGTTTAATATTTTTTTGGGGAAAATAACAATTTTGGAATTAAATTTGGTTTAAATTTTATATCAAGGAAGGAGAATCTCAAGGTTTTTGTTTTGTTTTCTTTTTGGTTTTTTGTTGTTGTTTATGAATCTATATGCATTATTTTGGGATCTAATTTTAATGTCTTTCACACTCCATGTGGGTCATTAGATTTTGGGAAGGCCTCGTTTCAAAAAGGGTAAAACCTAAACTCATTATTTTATAATATATAAAGTGTAAGGGTTTGGGAGTTTAGCGTGGGCACACACACTTCCACCACATACCAAATCGGGCAGGCAAGACGAACGATGAGAATGAAGAAACGAAAGTCTTGATATAAATGGCAATTGGGGTTTCTTGGGCATGCGATGTACCAAGGAATGACTCCACCCGAGGTGCCTTGTAACAAAAGTTAGACAAAAGATGGTTTAACAAGGAGTTGAGGGCAAGACTTGGGCACTCCATCAATGAAGGGAAAATCAACTAAGGCATGGGGAGTGCACTTAGGAGAGTCAACCTGACTCGCCTAAGGGGTGTGCGCACCCAAGATGACAAGTCGATTAGACGAATGGGGCGCAGCGGCATAAGGGGCACCCCAAGGTTGGGCGCGTCGGTCCCAAGGGGCATGACAGTTGAGAGCGCATGGGTTCGTTGGGTGACCGGGTTCGCAAAGGGGTGCGATGATTCATTGGACATGGGTTTGTGAAGGGGCACGACACCCCCAAAGGACGCAACGGTTCGTATGGTGACCTTTGGAGAGCTTGTGAGAAACCAAGGGCACATAACCAAGAAGTTAACAAGTTTTGACAAGACATGGAGAAAGAGAGGTATGCGATTCTGAGGCAAATGAAGATAAGGAGCTCCCCCATTGAGCTAAGTCTCTCCACTCTGGGAGGACTTGTGTTGTCTTGAGGAGGAGGGTTCAATAGATAGAACAAGGCGAAATTCTCTTGGGCAGCTTTTGGCTAAGTATGGAAAATGTAGGTCTATGGAGGCATGTGGGAGACATAACCAAAATATGTGAGTTCTATGGAAACGAAGAGGCAGAGTCTGTAGAAATGAACAGACAACAAGACTGCGGTTGGAGGCACGTTTGAGGTGCACCGCAAGTGGTAGCGAAGACGATTGCGGCAAAGAGTCTTGTGGTGACATATATGTTCATGAGTGTCTTGGTGAGGTGAGGTGAGTCGTTTGACTCTGCCTTATTGTAAACCAAGTTGGTAGTGCTCATGTTGTAACTCTTCTTATATAACAAAGACTTAGTCGGGTGTTAGGCACAATTCGTGTCGCCCACACTATCTCTATGTTTCTCTTGCCTGTTTCATTTGTTTCGTTGATGATCTCTTAGACGAATGCTTAAATAAGACTAACTGTTAAATCAATTAACGAATGTTTAAGTAAGCAAGAGTTGCACTAGAGTAGGAGTGTGACTCAATGGTAGCCTAGAACAAAGTATGGGTATGCTCTAGGTGAAGAGGCGTAGTCTGGATGAAGTATTCTTGGTGTGTCAAGAAACCAAGTAAGAATCGTCATGGTGTCGCACGCTCTTAGGAGACGAACAATCGTAAGATTCATTCAGGCATCCTGTAGGGCCATGACATATGGTATCAGAGATGATTCGTTGCAGATTTTGATGAAGGGGTTGGTGATCTCTTCACCACTATCTTGACAATAGATGGTATCAAAGTTGATTCGTTGCAGATTTTGATGAAGGGGTTGGTGAGCTCTTCACCACTATCTCAATGATCGATAGTATAAGAACTGATTCGTTGCAGATTTTGATCAAGGGGTTGGTGAGCTCTTCACCACTATCTCAATGATAGATGGTATCATAGCTTGAAACACACTCTACTATTGTAGTGCTGACAATTGGGGGGCACACTTGTTGAGAAGATAGTCTAGACACAGGCATTGGTGAAGGTTCAACGAACTGACTCATTGCAGAGGCAGCTTGAGCGCAAACTGGGTGAATGATTCGGTGTAGCGAATCGCAATATTTGCATCAAATATATGGAAGATGTTTGGTTGACGATGCAATGAGAAGGTAGAGTTGTGTGCACACCTTGTGCACACTGAGAGTAGAGTTTATGGTGAAATGAAGCACTTGGACAGGGTGGGTGATCGCATAACTTGTTGCAAACTTGATCATGAAGATAGTTTGATTATGAAAACTTTTGGTCTGTGTGACGGAAGTCATTGCCGGACCTGTTGTGCACAACCTTGCAGAGACCAAGTGCAAATTTTGTTGGTGAACCAAACAATTGGGCAAGGAGGCTGAACGCAAGACTATTGCATGACTTGTCGTAGAGTCAGATGGTTTGATTCGTGATGGAGGTCAATGTAAAAACTGTTGTGAACACCTTGAGAGACCAAGCACATAATTTTTTTGGGTGAAAGAGAGCACTTGGACAGGGCAGTTGAACGCAGGATTGTTGCATGACTCGTTGCAATGAAAACCACAAAAATGATCATGGAAGCAAAAGGCAGAGGTTGGTCGCATAAGTGATTGTGAAGGGGAGTGCTCTAGGTTGTAGCAAGATGAAGCACTTGTGTGTGTTGGATGGCATGGGGCGACCTAGAGCAGCTACGCAGCAAACACTTGGTCAGTTGTATGCAAAGTTTGGGACTTAGACACATTTTGGAAGTGGATAGACTCAGCCTTGTATCGCAACGGACACTGGTTGAGGTGAGTTCATGCGAAGAGTCTGTTTCTTGGAGGTCCAAGACAACAAGCCTAGAACATGGTTGCAACGAATGATGTCGTTGAGAAAGGTATGGTTGGATTGAATTCTTGCATTTTCCAAATGTTGCAACGAATTTTTTGAAGGAAAGATGGATGACTTGGTTGTGCAAGTCCATTATGTTCTGCGGTGAAAGCTGACAGACTTGAGGGTTACTCAAGTGATGCAGATTCAGAGAAGTCTTGTAGCAATTTGGAATGCCTTTGTTGGGTGAACGTGTAGAATATCTTGGATGACCTGCTTGGACAAGCCTTGTGGTGGACTTAGGCAGATTTGATGCAGTCGTGAAGGTGGCTTAGGGGAGCTATCGAACTCTTTGATGAGGTATTGTGTAATATCCCAAGGCCGAGCCCCGGTTGTAATTATGCATTGTAACATGTTTTGTAGGCTGGTGAGCCAAGTGTTATAAGCTAGGAGGCTTATGTGCTTATTAGGCCGGAGACCCTAGATGTTAAAGGCCAGGAGCCTGTTTTGTACATGTAAATATTCATATTATTAATATAACAACATCGTTGCGTGTAGACCGACCACGAAGAAAGAGTATGGGGGACTAAACACCACTAGGTTGGGTAAGGGAAGGGGGTTGTGAGGCTGGAAAGAGGGGCTACGCTTAAGAGCTTAAGTCCAATAGAATAATATATTATTATTCTAAATGTTGTGAGTGGGATGTGATTATATCCTAAGTTCCTTTGGGGAAAAGGTACAACTTCCAAATGGAGAGGAACAGGCTTCATGAACGCCATGTGTCAGCTCAGGCACATGCAATATAAGTGGTAATTCTTACTGTTTTGGGGAGCTTTTTCCATTTTTGCACTAGCGCACCTAGCAAGCAGAAGGTAACCCTGGAATGCCATTGTTGAATTCCCCAACCACCTGAACCTCTGCAACAAGCCCAAACTTATACCCTTGCCGCACCTGTACCCTACGGGTTGCCTGCGTATTGTATGTCATTACTGTTCTGCACATCCAGTTTCTGTTGTTGCCATCACCATGCCCGTGTGTTGAGAAGCGGGAGTGAAGAATCGAGTTTTCATGCCTGTGGACAGAAGAAGCAGGTTGTCAAACCTGTGAGCAACTCTCCCCAGGTGAGTGAGTGTGGATAGAAGAAGCAGGTTGCCAAGCTTGTGAGCAACTCTCTCCAGGTGAGAGTGTGCTGAGGAAGTGAGCCTCCTGGCCTACAGGGCTATGTGAATTCTGTTTGGCCTGTTGTTGAAGCATCAAAAAAAGAGGTGGAGAAGTCGATGGATTGTGTGATAGTGAAGGTGTATACTCCTGGGGTGGGACATGCATGTGGGGAATGAGAATCTGTGAGCGGTGGGCGTAAGTGGTTCCTTGGAGGAAATCCTTCCTGTTGTCCCTGCCTAGCCTAGGAATCCCTTGCCCGGTGGAGTTTAGTCCCAGCTCAGAGGTGACCCACTACTGAGAGTGATGAGCATCATGGTCTAAGGCTGGGAGGTTCGTGGAAGCTCTGCACGCAGTCGATGCACCAGCGCACCTAGCAAGCAGACGGTAACCCTGGAACGCCATTGTTGAATTCCTGAACCTCTGCAACAAGCCCAAACTTATACCATTGCCGCACCTGTACCCTGCGGGTTGCCTGCGTATTGTATGTCATTACTATTCCGCACGTCCAGTTTCTGTTGTTGCCATCACCATGCCTGTGCGTTGAGAAGCGGGAGTGAAGAAGCGGGTTTTCATGCCTGTGGACAGAAGAAGCAGGTTGTCAAACCTGTGAGCAACTCTCCCCAAGTGAGAGAGTGTGGATAGAAGAAGCAGGTTGTCAGGCTTGTGAGCAACTCTCTCTAGGTGAGAGTGTGTTGAGGAAGTGAGCTTCTTGGCCTACAGGGCTATGGGAATTCTGTTTGGCCTGTTGTTGAAGCCTCGGAAAAAGAGGTGGAGAAGTCAATGGATTGTGTGATAGTGAAGGTGTATACTCCTGGAGTGGGACATGCATGTGGGGAATGAGAATATATGAGCGGTGGGTGTAAGTGGTTCCTTGGAGGAAATACTTCCTATTGTACTATGCAACTTCCTGTTGTCCCTGCCTAGCCTAGGAATCCCTTGCCCGGTGGAGTTTATTCCCAGCTCGGGGGTGACCCACTGCTGAGAGTGATGAGCATCATGGTCTAAGGCTGGGAGGTTCATGGAAGGTCTGCACACAGTCGATGCACTACAACTAAGAGATAAGTATCATTTATGTGCTTAATGGTTAAATGATGTATTTTAGTGCATGTCTATGATTCTTGTAATAATGTCATGTGTTTCTCTACATGTATGTTTTCATGTTATCTCTATTTATTTCTATTAAGTTTATATGTGATTTATTCCGCAAAGAGCTTGGGCATGGACAATTTTAATTACCTATAACAGAGCTTGAGACCGCGTGTGTCTGAGGTAACGTGCCCCCGGCCTGCTGAGGGGTCGAGGGACATTACAAAATGGTACAGAGCCCATGGTTTCAGCACTGAGCCTGAATTGGGCCGGATAAGTGGAAATTGGAATGGGGGTTTAGACAAAGATATTGTCAAAACAGACAAAATATGAGTTAAGAGCGTCCCTGGGTGCCAAGAGAATACCTTGGTCGTGTTATGAATCTCAGGAGGTATAACGGTTTATGGAATGGCAACAGAGAAAGAAGCCACAACAATTGTTGTGTTGTGCCGCAAGGTTTGAATTTGGGGCGTAAGATCTACGCAGAGGAAAGGCCAACTTTTCCAGCCGTCAGATCTGGAAAAAGGTGCATGAGAGTTAACCTCCAAGTCTTTAGGACTTCGTAACTTCGGCGAAGTTAAGGTGTTATAGAGCCAAAGGGGCCAAAGCGTCGAAGCTCTGAAGTCCCAGAGTGGATCTACACCGTAGATCTGGAGAGAAGTGCTTGACCGTTGGTTTTGGCCGAAGACATATCAGAACCGTTAGATCAAGCCAAGAGAAGAAGGTAAGGCGCAGTGGTGAAAAGCAGATCTCAGCTGATAGATCTGCGCACGAATGATTGTGAGCCATAGATCTCACAATAGTTCAGAAATTTGGCATTCAGGAGTAATAAGGTGTGCTAAGGTGAAAAGTCTCGAAGTTCGGAGTTAATCCGGACCGTTCATTAAAGGGGACACGTGTCGGAAGATCAACCTATTCGGGGATTCGACATTCGGGAGAAATGGAGTGTGTTGATGCGAAATCTTCCAAAGTACCCGAAGTGATGTGGCCTGTTGACATCACCCGAGATGATGTGGACACGCAGGTTGCGTGCCTCATGGCAATGAGTTATGTACTTTCAAAGATTGAAATGCCAGTTAAAACATGACACATGCCACTCATCTGATTGGGCGACCTGTTCACTTCTAGTATTCCACCATGTGGCACTTTACTTGAGCATGGATAGTGGCGCCCCTGATGGTCACAGTGGACGCGTGGTGCCAAATCCTGCAGTCCGAAGACTTGACACTCCGGAGGAACTTGGTCAACAAGTGTTTAAGAATGAAAACTCCCAAAGGCCCGAAGGCCGGAGTATATCTCAATCGTTGGTTACAGTGGACCTGTGGCGCCAGATCCTGCAATCTGGAGACTTGGCACTGCGGAGGAATTGTGTTCAAGTGTGAAGACTACCAAAGGCCCGGAGGTCAAAGTCTACCTCGATCGTTGATCACGGAGGACACGCGACAACAGATACGGTAGTTCGGAAACTTGACACTCTGGAAGATTGAGAGTATGGACAGTCTGGAACTCTTGAAGCTCAGAGTCTCGGAGTTGATCGTGGTCATTGGTTATCAAAAAAGTCATGGACCGTTGATCCATCGTCCTTCGCGAGTTCACAATTGGCGCTCCAGGGAATTG
>JASDQU010106065.1:183959-195834 GCA_032191745.1 Picea mariana
CCGTGGGGATTATTGATCGACCAAGACCCGCAGAAAATGGATTCTGATATTTTTTTTGTTGAATCGGATTAGTTTATGTTATTCTGGAAAATTATTAAAAATTGATAACCTAACAAAATTCGATTGACTGCACATTTTGCAGAGTTAGAAATTGTCATAACCGAATAGGATTGTCACATAGTGCAGAGAAATGGAGGAGGCACAGGACGCTTAGAGTCAGGAGGATGAAGTTAGAGGAATGGATGTCCAATTGGGAGTTGAAGGAACGAACTCCAATGGACATGGAGAAGAAATAGATAAAGACGTGGGCATGATGAAAATCATTAAAAATTTGCAAAAAGATGTCCAAATTCACCAAGCAGATAACGAAAGGCTTAAGAGAGCCAAGGAGCAACAAAAAGAATTTAATATGAAGTTAATGCAGAGCCTGGAAAGAATTGAAAAGAAGTTGGATAAGGAAAGTGGATCCAACAAATCAGGGAGCCACAGGTCCCCTAATGAGGAACTAAGAGAAATAAGTCGTAACAAATATCACCAACACTTTCAAAGGCATTCCAAAAGGAGGCCACACAACAGTTCAAGTCCACCTCCTACCAAAAATCATAGGAGATTTGAAGTGGATGAACTGAAGGGTGAAATGCATAAGATCAAACCTCCTACTTTTGATGGAGAGCACCAGAAAGATGAAGATGTTGAGACATGGCTACTTGGCATGAGGAAATATTTCCAATTGCATAATTATTCCTCTCATGCAGAAGGAAGAATCACAATTGATTAGATGAAAGGAAAGGCATCCATGTGGTGGGATTAGCTTGCACAAGTTCGACACATCAGAGAAAAGAATGTTACATGGAAACAATTCAAGAGACATTTTGAAAAGAAGTACTTAACCCAGAGATACTATGACAAAACGATGAAAGAGTTCTTTGAACTTAAATTGGGCAGCATGACTATAGATGAATATGAAAGGAGATTTCTAGAGTTGTTGAAGTATGTCTCTTTCATTAAGTATGAGACAGTCAAGATGCAGAGATATCTGAGTGGGTTGCCATCTTGTATCAGTGACAAATTCTAGTATGATGAACCTAAACTATGGAAGAAACGATAAGGAGGGCAAAGTGTTTATATGATCAACATAAGGGAAAGCCTACTTTCCAAAGAGCTTGGGAAGACAATAGGAAATTTAAGAGGGAGCAGAGGCAGAAGGGGAACAAGCCACCATTTTTCAGAGATAGTCCTCAAGGACAACCAGTTTTGAGAGAGCCCAGAATGGCTGAAGTAGGTGGGCAAAGTCCAAGGCAGACACCTATGCAATGTTGGGGTTGTAAAGGAGATCATAAGTATAGAGATTGCCCTCACAAAAAGGACAAGGTGAGATTTTTTCACCATGTTCAACAAGCAGAAACAGTGGAGGACATGGGTAGAAGAGTACCAAGAATCTATGCAGCCCTGGACAACAAGCAAGTTGAGTTTCAATCACACATGATTGAAGTCAAAGGTATGATCAATAACCATGCATTTACTATTTTAATTGATTCAGGGGCTAGTCATACCTATATAGATCCTAAGGTAGTGGAAATCTTTCAATTGCCAAGAAGAAAGCATGGGAAATCTTGGCTGGTGCAGCTGGCTACATGAGCCAAGAGAAAGGTTGTTCAGTTGGTTAAATCATGTCCAATGGGCATGAATGGACTAAGTACCAAGGTAGATTTGAACATCTTGCCTTTGGGATCATATGATTTCCTAATTGGTATGGATTGGTTGGACCTACACCATGCCATAATTACACTGTCATAACAAGGCATTCACTTGCTTGGATGAGGAAGGAAATTGGAGAGTAGTCCAAGGAATTCCCAGGGCAGTTACTGTCCAAGAAATCTCAACAATGCAGCTGAAGAAGTGTTACAGGAATGGCTGCCAAATATTTGTAGCCCATATGGATGAAGCACCTAAGGATAAGGTGCCAAAATTAGAGGATCATTCAGTCCTAGAATATTTGATGATGTGTTCAATGAGATACCAGGGCTACCCCCAAAGAGAGATAGTGATTTCTCTATAAATTTGATGCCTGGGGAAACTCCAGTATCAAAGACTCCCTACCGGATGAGCACACCAGAGCTGAAAGAACTGCAAATGCAGCTTGAAGAAATTTTAAAGAAGGGGTACATATGCCCAAGTGTGTAACCTTGGGGTGCCCCAGTGTTATTTGTGAAGAAGAAAGATGGGACCTTGAGATTGTGCATTCACCTCGGGCAGTTAAATAAAGTAACTACAAGGAACAAGTATCCTCTACCAAGGATTGATGATCTCTTTGATCAATTGAAGGATGCAAGGATATTTTAAAAGATAGATCCCAGGTCAGGATACCATCAGGTAAGGATTAAAGATGAAGACATCAGCAAGACCGTTTTCAAGACAAGGTATGGTCATTATGAGTTCACAATGGTGCCATTTAGGTTATCAAATGCACCAGTTGTTTTCATGTGCTTAATGAATGGTGTTTTCCGAGAATATTTAGACAAGTTTGTCATTGTCTTTTTGGATGACATATTTGTATATTCCAAGACAGAAGAAGAGCACAAGCAACACTTGAGGATGGTGTTATAGGTGTCAAGAGAGCACCAACTGTTTGCTAAATTGAGCAAGTGCTCATTTTACCAAAATCGAATTCACTATTTGGGGCATATAATATCCGAAGAGGGAATGGCAGTAGACCTTGAAAAGATTGAAGCCATTAAAGGGTGGACATCACTTAAGAATGTGACAGAAGTCAGATCCTTCATGGGTCTAGCTGGCTACTACAAGAGATTCATTGCAGGATTTTCGAGGATTGCTCAACCAATCACTTCCTTGCAAAGAAAAGGTGTAAAATTCCAATGGACAGAAGAATGTGAAAAGAGCTTCCAATAATTGAAGTAGTTGTTAACCAATGCTCCAATTATGAGGATTGCAGATCCGAATAAAGAGTTTGTGGTTTTCACAGATGCATGCAAAGAAGGACTGGGGGAGTCCTCGATTAGAATGGGTTTGTGATATGTTTTGAATCCAGGAAATTGAAAGAGCATGAAAGGCTCTACGCCACTCACGATTTGGAGTTGGCAACCATAGTACATGCTTTAAAGAAATGGAGACACTACCTCATGGGAAAGAGGTTTGAGCTGAGGACAGACCATACGAAAATATTTGTTTGATCATCCTACTTTAAACTCCAGGCAGAGAAGATGGTTGGGATTCCTCTGTGAATATGACTTTGATATCAAGCACATCAAAGGAAAGGAGAACAAAGTGGTTGATGCACTCAGTAGGAGAG
The DNA here is from genome assembly GCA_032191745.1 of Picea mariana. NCBI lineage: Eukaryota > Viridiplantae > Streptophyta > Pinopsida > Pinales > Pinaceae > Picea > Picea mariana. Next base: position 187,270 of record JASDQU010106065.1, read on the forward strand.
TGCATGAATTACATGCTACGGCCATCAACATGTATCAAACCGATCTTAAAGACATAATTTTGGAAGTTGCAAAAGCAGATTTGCAGTACATGGAAATGGTAACAAAGTTACAACAAGGTAAGATGCTACAGAAAATAGAAGATTATAGATTGGAAATTGATGCAATACTCTTGTACATGAACATAATTTGTGTACCCAGTTCTCATGAATTGAGGAGTATGATCTTGAAAGAGATGCATAATGTGCCTTATATTAGGCACCTTGGATATCATAAAACAGTGGCAGCAGTCAAGATCCACTACTATTGACTAGGCATGAAGAAAGAAATTGCAGAGTACATCACTAGATGTATGGAGTGTCAAAAGGTCAAAGTTGAGCATAGACACCCAACTAGGTTGCTACAACCATTACCCATCCCTAAGTGGAAGTGGGAAGTGGTGACAATGGAATTCATCATAGGATTACCCAGAACAAACAAGCAACATGATTCCATCATGGTGGTGGTGGATAAGCTTACGAAGGCTGCCCATTTTATTCCATTGAAGACTACTCACACGACAACTAATGTTGTTGACATTTATATGAGGGAAGTAGCACGATTACATGGTATTCCCAAGACAATTGTGTCTGACAGAGACCCAAAGTTTACCTCAAAGTTTTGGAGAGGATTATTCAAGGGGTTTGGAACGAACCTGAACTTCAGCACAGCCTATCATCCTGAGTCTGATGGACAAACATAAAGAGTAAATCAAGTGATAGAAGATATGTTAAGAATGTATGTGATGGACAAACCATCCAAATGGGAAGATTACCTACACTTGGTAGAGTTTTCTTACAACAATGGGTACCAAGCATCACTGAAGATGAGCCCATTTGAGGCACTTTATGGCAGAAAGTGCAACACACCAATAAGTTGGGACAACCCAGTTGATAGAGAAATAATTGGGCCAGAGAAATAATTGGGCCATCCTAGACCATTTTCCAAGCTGGAAAATGACTTTTCATAAATCAATGATATATCAATGCTCCCTCCCAACCTAGAGAGCCATCTCTTCCCTTTCAGCTAAGGGAGTTATCTCCACGATCCCCAACTTGTCTTGTAAGTATGCAAACTTTATCCTGGACAGAGGCTTTGTCAAAATATATGTTGTCTTCTCATATATGGGAATATACTAGAGCTTCACTTCCCCTTCCCAGACTTTATCTCGAATAAAGTAGTATTTGATCTCAACGTGTTTCAACCGTTCATGAAACACTGGGTGTTCATATAGCCATATACAACTCTGATTGTCACAGTATATTATGGTCAAATCTGGAACCTGATCAAATAATCCAGAAATCATCTTTCTCAGCCATACTGCTTATGTACATGCCTCACATGCTGCGATATATTATGATTCTGATGTGCTAAGTGCGACAGACTTCTGTTTCCTGCAGCCCCAAGATATTATAGTGGAGCCCAAGCTTAAACACATCCCTAAAGTACTCCTTCTGTCTTCTGCACTCCCTGACCAATCTGAATCTGTGAATCCATGAAGTCGTATATCACTAGATGAGGTATATCTTAAACCATAGTTTAGCATCCTACAAATATATCTTAGAACATGCTTTGTAGCTATCCAATGCTCATGTGTGGGTTCCACCAAAACTAGCTTAGGGTGTTTACAACAAAGCAAATATATAGTCGAGTATTCACTAAATACATCAATGACCCAATAAATCGTCGATATAGGGACGAGTCTACTAGATCAGAATCTGAGTCTCTTGATTTTCTTATATCTGTGGTCATAGGAGTGTCCATAGATTTGCAATCCATCATTCCAAGTTTCTGAAGAATCTTCACTGCATACTTTCCTTGTCCAATGAATACTTCACGATGCTTCTACCATACTTCTAGTCCCAAGTAATAATGCATGAGAACGAGATCTTTCATATCAAACTCAGAAGTTATTTCCTTCTTACACTGGGTGATGAGAGACTCTTCTCGTGTCAAGAATAAATCATTGACATATAGTAGTAGAATCACAGGTGCATTGTTCACGACTTTGTAGTAGAGATTTGGATCTGCATGACTCTTGGAGAAACTAAGTATTATTAAGTAGTTGTCTATTCTAGAATACCAATCTCTTGGAGCTTGCTTGAGACCATACATGGTGCTAGTCTCTAATTTTGTCTTGGTTTAGTGAGAAACCCTTAGCCTAAACCCTTCTTACCTACACTTCATTTTCTGTTTCCAGTTGATTTTGATCTTTGTTTTTAGTGTCTTATGGTTTGCATTTACGTTTTTGAATAGTTTATTTAAGTTTGAAATTGAAAGACATGGTTTTTAACGAGGTGTCACCTTATATGCCTGTTTGAACTTCATAAATTCAAATTTTGTTAAGTCATTAATAGCGCTACGGGAATAAGGCTATTCCTGTAGCGCCAAAATAATCATGCCTTGATACGCGCCTGTCATCCATATTTCATTATGATGGCACGAATCGTGGTTTGAGAGTTTGCATGTGTCCACAATAGCTTGAAATCATTTACTGATTCAAACCGTTTCATAATCCGATTGCTTTGTACCCGCGAAGGTCTCATTTTAAATCACCCAATTTTCAATGATCATTATATTATACTTGTCTGATTTTGCTGAATTTAGGCGCAGGTATTTGCTCAGAGGAACATTATACACTAACAGATTGCAGGTGGCAAATTCGAACTCGAGGGTGCTGAACTTCTTGAAGTTTATCCTCAGCTGACTGAAAGATTCAGAGATGCCGGGTGGTTTGAATTCCTTACCACTTTTCAAGGTTACGATGAGCAGGTCTTCGTGGAGTTCGCTCTGAACTTCGATGGTCACGAGGTGGAGATCGGTAAGATGTTGATGCTAGTAATAGAGCAGACAATTGCAAAAGCTTGCAGGTTGGTGGTTGGAGGAGAAAGATGGTGGAAGAAAGAGCATGTGGTTACAGAGTTTGTAAACCAATTCCTGCTTCCAGATAAGCAAAATCCGAATTGGAAAAGGGGAGTACCTCGCAGCTGAATTCGACCCGAATGGCACACTGCTCTGATCGTGATCCACATGTATATCACCTGCGAAGGTAGATTTTCACTAGTCTATATCTACCACATTAGGATATTAATGCATTTAAATGGTGATTACCCCTTAAATCTGCCTTATTTTCTACTCAAAAGCTTGACAAAGATGTCAAAGAGAGTGCAGTCACTTTCCACCAATGCTAAGAGCAATTTGTTTCATCAAGTCCTAATTAAGACTTTAGTTATGTCTACTTTAAGAGAATTATAGAAGCCCTGGAGCTGGCTCACGCAATCTTTAAACCCTAACACACAATCCAACAAACATAAGAAAGGCAAAGGGAGAAAGACTGTTACATAGAGCCAAAATATTTCAATTGATGAAACCCCTATCAAAGAAGAGATGTCCGATATCAGGGTGACGGGGAATAGTAGAAGTAAAAGACCTAAGTTGGATCCAGAAATCGAAACGTTTTCTGAAGAAGATGTTAAAGGGGAAAATGATTCAGATAAAGATTTTAATACTCAAACTATAGTCAAGCATGAATCGCCATCAACCAGTAAAAGGGGTGCTGCAGTCAAAATGAAAAAGGTTAAAGGTGTGTTTGTATCTCAAAAACCTAGAAGGAATTCTACTAGGGTTACCAACAAGTATAGTCTGAAGTGAAAGGCCATGTTTAATCCATCAATCAAAGAAGAAAACGTCATAGTTATAGAAGATGACTCTGAAAATGTTGAAGCAAGTACGAGGAAAAGGGAAAAAAGAACTTCATTGCTTAAGAAACCAGTAAACAAAGGTAAACAAATGTTTTCATCATCTACAGGACCTATAACAAGAGCTTCAACCAGATTAGCAAAAGCTAAAGAGATGGCCAAAGGTATCAGTGAAACCCTTGAGAATAAACATGATTACCTTGTAGACTCATATCACGTATCAGATGTGCCTGAAGCTATAGATTCAACAAGTTCTGATGAAGAACATAGCTCGGGATTAGTCTCTAAGTACCAAGTTAAAGCAAAAGAACCCAAAGTTGCCTTAAACCTGAATGAGCCTGCACCTTTTGAAGAATGCTCAGGATTCAGGGTTAAAATCAGAATTGATAAAGAAAGGATCAAGGAATTTCATAAAACAGTGAGACAGTTAAAGAAAGAAAAGACACAAATAGAACAATGGAATGCTCGTCAGCAAGAAAGGATTCAAGATTTTAAAAAGAAGAAGAAAGAGCAAAGGACATTGCTCAAAGAACTCAGGGAAATAAACTTCAGACTCTATTGGCACAATGTCGTGCTTACCACCAAGCTCAAACAGAAAAATGCTAAAGCTACTGCTGTGATTATATCCTAGAGGTTACATGGAGGTTGCTACAATCATGATTTTAATGTTTTCCAGGAAATATGGCAATGCCTACTCGTTTTTTGGTCAGTGAGATGCTAAGACCTCGAACTGTTTGACTAAATCAAAATAATTCCTGTTTTGTAGAAACAAATGTAATGTTGGCAAGATCATACAATATCAAGTTGTTGAGCTGTGATCTATTTTGGGATTGTAGAAGCTCTTTTTGAGTGAACTACCTTAGTAGATAGATACTATTCGAATCTATCATTAAAGCTATACTAGATTATAGGATTTGGAGGTTTTATGGATAGTTTAAATAGACAGAGGAAAGACTATGTGAAGGTCGAAAAATTGGAGATCCAGGGGACCTTTTTGTGAAAATCATTGTAAAGGCATTTATGTTCAATTTGACACTTAATAGCAAAGGCATATGGATGGTTAGACCCTCTTTTATACTCTGTTATTTCTTTCTTCATGCTTGAATTCATTATTCAGATTGCAATGCTTTTTTATTCTTGACTGTTAATTTATACAGTGAAAATTTTACTGTGGAAATTATTTTTCAAGTTTTGATATCAAGCTGATAGTCTTGTTTCTTCATGACATTATGAGACAAGAATTCATGTGAAGTTGACAAATTGAAGGCTTCATCTTCCTTTTTCTTAATTGGTTTAATCCATCTATGTGTCCACCTTTTATTTAGTCAATGGGATATGCTATGTTCTGATCTTGATTTTCATGTTATGTTGTAACCTTGAGCCAATTTTCAACCACCTTACTCAAAAAACCAAATCATAAAACCTTATAAACACTTTGCAATAAACTAATGATGCCCTAGCTTTCCCTCTCACAGTCAAGTGGAACTTTAGGGACTAACATTTTTGGTGCCGTTGCCGGGGACGGAGAAACGAAGAGATCTTCCCTGGGGAAGCGACAAGTTTACATTCAGATCTTGGTGGTGAACAAGATTTTGGACATTATTTAAGACTGTGATTATTCACCTGGCGACTCCTCTGTGGTAATTCTGGCTCCCAAAAGAGAAGGTAAAGGACCTAAAACTCCTCTAAATTCTTCATCATTTAATAAGAGACCAGTAACTAGGAAAAATCTAGATCTTGAGCTTGTTGCAACAGTTCCAGATACTGAAAAGTTACTAAGAAAACCTAAAGTTATTTCCGGTCAGTGTTCACTCTTAAAGGGAAAATTATCTTCAGAAAGTTCTCAAGGACAATCCTCTGAAATCATCAAAACCCAATTAGATGAAGATGTGAATCCTGAAAGTGAAATTAAACCTGTTATTGAGCCTGATATAGTTTCATTCCCTTCAACTATTTAAGAATTAAATCTAGAACAGTGGAAGTTACTTACTGAACTCATTAAACAGGAGTATCCAGACATCTTGCCTGTGACTGAAACTGCGAGAGGTCACAACACAGATATTAAGAGCGAACCAGAGACACCTTCGTCATCTCTTGGATCTGTCTCATCTGAGGATTTTAGATCACATTATTTTTCTTTTGAGAATCCTCTGTTTCTCACCCCATTAGCTGATCAAAGTCCAGAAGAGAAATCCTTATCTTCTAAGGATCAAAACTCAATGACAATACATATAGGTTGTAATACACAAGGGACACTTTCTCCTTCAGCATCACCAATCTTACTCACTTTTAGAGCTCAAAAATAGCTAATATGGCTGCAGACAGAATGGAAGAAATAGTTGTAGCAAGGGTATGCTCCTTTGGTTCTTCCACAAGTCATGTATGCCTTTCCACCAAATGATTATATGAGATACTTGCCCAGATTCAATGGAGATGGATCAGTTACTGTTGAAGAGCATTTGAGTTCATTTTATAGTTTTGCAGATAATTTCAATGTAGAGCATGCTGATGTGTGGATGAGATTATTCATACAGAGTCTAAATGGGGAAGCAAGAAAGTGGTTCAGGAGTTTGCCTCCTAATTCAATAGCTGATATCGTAACCTTAGATGATGCCTTTCTTAAACACTGGGCAGACAAGAAGGAATTTTTATACTACATCACCAAATTCGGTGCTTTAAGGAGGAAACAAGGTGAATCAATACCTGATTTTACCAAAAGGTTCAGCCAGATGTATGGTAAAATTCCAGAGGAGATAAAACCTTTAGAGACATCAGCTAAAATCACTTTTTCCAATGCATTCGATGCTGAATTTTCCTTGTTGCTTAGGGAAAGAAGAACCACTACCCTCAGCCTGATGCAAGATGTTGCTATCGAGGTAGAATCAAACATATTAGCAGCAGACAAATTGAAGTCTAGAAGTGATAAAGACAGAAAAAAGCAAAAGGAAGAGTTGCCTTCATCTTCTAATCCAACATCTGATTCTAAAATGGATGAAATGGCTAAGATGCTGAAAACTCTGACATCTGAAATGGCAAGGTTGAAGATAGAACAAAAACAACCCAGTAGACCTACACAGGAGGGTGGTTACAGAAATCCAAATGAGTTCAGGAGGCCAAACAATGTACCTCAAATCTTACCAAGAGAAAGAAAAAACCAAGATGACCAAAGGGTTTTACCTCCTTTTCAGAATAATGCAGTAGATGAGGAGGAGGATTAGGATGAAACAGAAGAAGACCCTGCAGTTCATTTGAATGATTCTGAATCATCTCCTCTACATGTGATACAACATGATTATGAAGATGCTTTGATTGCAAACCAGTTTGAGGAAGGGGATGAAGATGAGATCGTCCAACAGGAACCTAAAAGAAAAAAATACAATCTCAGATCTGGTTTGAATGCACCTAAAGTAGATACACTTGTTTCCACAAAGAAGGACAGTACTCCAGTTAAGACAGGAATTATCAAAGGTGTTCCCAAGATCCAAGTTGATCAACCATTGAAACAACCTGCCAAGGATAGTACTGTTGACATAAAGGAACCAAACATAAATGTTTCTGCTTTCAGTTTAGAACACGAAATCAACAAAATCAAGATTTCAATGCCATTATTAGAACTCATGAAAACAGAACCCTTCAGAAAGACTGTCCTCAAGGCTCTACAGGCTCCAGCTCATGTCACCTTTTCAGATACAGTCAATCTAGAGGATGAAAACCATGCTAGACCTCACTTTGAAGATAGAATTGATGTCTCTCCACCTTTCTACATTTCATTAAATATCCATGACAAGATATTGCACAACTGCTTAATGGATTCTGGTGCCTCGCATAATGTAATGCCTAAGGTGGTGATGGAAGAATTAGGGTTGGAGATTACTAGACCGTATCATGATTTATATGCTTTTGACTCCAAGAAAGTCAAATGCCTTGGAGTTATGAAAGATGTGGTTGTTACTCTTTCCCAATTATTTATGAAAAGTGTGGTATTAGATGTTTTCATGGCTGACATATCACCAAAATTTGGAATGCTTCTTTCAAGATCTTGAGCTAAGAAGGTAGGTGGTACTCTACAGATGGACCTTAGCTATGCAACCATACCTGTTTTTGGTGGGGAACAACGAAGATTATACAGAGAAGTTAGATTGGCTTATTTGGTAAGTGATCACAATAATCCCACTAATCATCCAATATATGTTGTAGAAGATGATCTTGGTTCTTCTATCTTTCATATGAGTGAAGAAATGGCAGAAGTATCAGTCAGAAAAACAACAACTACAGTAGGAGACAGTAAAGATAATTTTGTTTGGAAAATGTATTTTGACGGAGCATGTTCTAAAGAAGGTTAAGGAGCTGGTATTGTCTTCGTTTCCCCTACTAAGGAGGTTATCCCCATGCCATATAAACTTGAATTTGACACCACTAATAACATTAGTGAGTATGAAGCTTTGATGTTAGGTTTGAAAGCTGCTAGAGATATGGGTGTAGATAAGTTGTCTGTTTTTGGAGACTTAGAACTTATTATTCACCAGATCAAGAATATATATCAAACCAAACAACAAAGGTTAAAACGATACAGAAATGAGGTGTGGGATTATGTGGATGATTTTTTTTCGGCATTTAATATTACTTTTGTGCACATAAATTTGAATCAGCAGGCCGACTCTTTGGCACTTGCAGTGTAATGACCCTTTTCTTATTAACTATGAATAATTTCATATATAAACCTAAACATAGGCTAAATTATAATTAATTATTAAATAACCTTAAGTGATTACAAGTTATTAACTAATTATTTTGATTATACTTAGCTGAAGTATGATTAACTCCTTGATT